>JABWIB010000617.1:29680-46292 GCA_016617825.1 Platyplectrum ornatum | reverse complement strand
AATTTCACTGCAATCTCCCTGCTTAGTAAATAAACCCCTTTGACTCAAAAACCTAAAAATGTGAAATTAATTTTACTATGGAGACCCTAAGGGTGCCTTGACTAAGAAAATTTGGGAACCACTGCCCTAATATCAAACAGAGGTTCCCAGTTGGGAACTGATATTTATAAACACTTCTGCAATGTTTACACATACTAGCACCCCAACAACACGTAAAGCTCCATATAATGCTCATAGTGATAAATAGCCTTTGAATTGAATGGGATGTATGCGAAACAGCAGACGTGTGTGGCATTTATACAAAGATCTTTATATTTAGCCACAGACATTCATTTCATTTTGTTTTGCAATCCTTCCATAACACTTGTACATATTTTACAATATATATTATTGCTTTTTTCCATATAAAATAGGCTAAATATTACAGCTACATGAAAGGTCCTCACTCATTTCTTCATAATTATTATCCTAGTCTTTTTTTGACCTGCAGGTATTCTTGTACACGATTTCATGTTTTTCAGGCATAGGCCCAAAATGTAATTAACAATGTTTTGTGCTGTGTAGATGTGACTCCCTGCCCAAGAGCCAAATCTTTGTGTGTGACTAGATTTTACTACTTAGAACATCATTAAAAAATGCCAACCGTGCCTGATCTGTAGGAACTACTTTATGTAAAAAATACATAAATAAAAATACAATTCTACCTACAATGTGAAAGACATGAGGATCTAAAAAATCCAGGGTGCTTTAAGATTGATGCGAGTTTAAGGTTAACTGTACTATTGGTGGTTTGTCATTTGTAAAAGTCCTTCAAGTTGTATGCTTCTCTGCTACGACAGGTCCAAGAAACTTCTCTTCTGTTTGCCTTGTTTTTATTGCACACAAACCACACATATGTTAAACAAAGCTAATGTGTTTAATGCAACCGAAACCAAACTTTTATTGTAAGACAGGACTTGGCTTTGTGCAGAGTTTAGACTATCCCTTTTGTCTTTTATGGGTGGCTATAAAAGGAAATCTCATGTTATACTTTATAATTCTCAGTACACTAGGAACATCTTTACAATATGTGCATGAAAAGTATATTATAAGCCTTGACGTTACTCAGGTACTCAGCTAATTGCATCTGTGCGTATACAAATAATTAGACATTTTTCAGAAAAAGAGAATGATCCAAGAGTCTGTTCTCAGGCTGCCGAGGGTGTAAATGCTGCTGTAGAAAGATGACACATTCCATGTAAGTCAGACTGCAGATTAAATGTGCTTGTATTTTTGTGCACTATAGGCAGATTTGTGCAGGTATAAATGATGATCCAGCAGAGCTGTTATATGTGTCACTTATCACATTTGCTACTCACCTGAAAGTCACATACACAAGGATACCCAAGGATGTGGAACTATTAACTTCTTTTGAAATTGTTAGCCGCTAGCATGTATATTGGAACTCAAGTAGAAAAAATGAACATTTTAGGGTTTTGTTTCATAGTTACTTCTTCCAGTTATTGAGTACTGTCCATAAGAGAATGGCCTATGTTACAATATTATTTGCTGTGATATGCTTCCACTGCGTGAGTTGTGTTGTTTTTTTGCATTGAGTAAATGCATTCGCATATGTGTGTAATAATAGGCAGTATGCATATGAACATGCACATGCACCACCTTATGCTATCAGGGCAGTACAGTGTGTGCATAATATTGAGGCAAAAAATATACCATATGATACTTTCTAAGTATATGAAGTTATAACTCCTCAGCTATAGAGCATGTACTTATTGACATTTTCTTGTCATCATATTCTAATAGTGCATATGCTCTCAACCAGTGGTCAAAGTGGAAATTTAGAAGTGGTGGTATGGACATTTAGAAGTGGGAAACACAAAATATAATAGAAGTCAATAGAGATTTGTAATATTTTAATTACATCAATGGAAGAAGTGCCGGTATGGCATACCCCTGTATACACCCCCACTTCCAGCCCTGCTGTTAACAATAAAAATACTCATAACTTTACAAAGTCCAAAGGCTGTAAGGTTCTCTATAACAATATATATTTCATGTTTATATGATGCAGTGTGAACTTTTATTTTTAGACATAAGTTACATTAGTTTTTTCAGACCCTTCCAGTAAATGTTGAAATATATAGAAAAGAAATAAGGTGTTTTTCAACTAGTTTCATACTTTTCAGTTAAAACAACCTTTGCACTTCTTGTGAAGTCAATGGGTCAAGTTTAATCACTTGATTAAATAATAATGTTATTCATTAATAATTGATTACGGTAATTAATAAATAAGCAACAAAGTCCCTATATTTTCATCACTTATAGGTGTGTTGACTTATGCATCAAAAACATTAGCAAAATACTGAGCTGCAATATACTTATGGGACTTGTGGTTTTAATGTAAAAAAAAATGTGACATATTTTTTTTTTTTTTTTAAATAGGAGAAAAACCGTACATGTGTACCTGGGAAGGATGCACCTGGAAGTTTGCACGCTCAGATGAACTAACACGGCATTATCGCAAACATACAGGAGTGAAGCCATTCAAATGTGCAGACTGTGACCGCAGTTTCTCCCGTTCTGATCACTTAGCGCTGCATCGTCGGAGGCACATGTTGGTGTGAGCCTGTAATCTGTCCTTAAATACAGAAAAGCTGGTTCTTTTCTTCACAATATACTCAGCAGTGCTGAATCTCGCCCACAGTGTTACAGGATGCCCACATTTGAAATAAAGTGGCATGCGTCTGAAGTTCCTGAAGAATCTCCTCCAAACATGGAATCGCCAGTAAATGGCCATACCTCAGATCCAGAAACTTTAACACTGAGGACACAGGCACTTTTTTTAGGCCATGACATGAATCATTTTAAATAGCCTCTATTGTACATTTCACTTATATACAGACATATCTTTTTGAAAGATTTTCTCCTAATTTTGAAAAATAATGTATCGTAGATTGTTTTTCAGATCTTGTATTGAATGATAGTTTTTGGGGGGGTTTTTTTGTTTTTTTTTTTGCTGGGACATGTTTTTGTAAAGTGACAGTGAATTTGTGAACTATTAACTACAGGTACATGTGTTGGAAGGACTGACGGCAACTTCATCGAGTATCCGTTACCAGAACCTGGGATTTTGCAATAACTGCGATGATAATGAGATGTCGCTCATAATTTCATCAAGTGAAGCAGGCATAAAAAAAACCCCAACATACCCCTCCTTTGATGATTCTAATTTTTCCCACTTACTTTGTTGTTTGTGAAAGTATTTCAGCCGGTATCTTAAGTGAAGTAAGTTTGTGTTTGTGAATTAACTTGGCCTTGCCTAAAGCCTTCTTCTTTTATTTCCCGGTATTTATACAACACAGATCTATTGCACAGGCTCTCAGTATTCTAATTCACACATTTATATAGTACACTTGGAGGTATAATGTACATAGCGGTCAATGGCAGAATATGCCCCCTGAATAGGGATTTTGAGGGGGAGGGGGGGTCAGAAAGCACAAACTGGAATGGTTGCACTTCTTGCTGCTAATGAGCAATAATGACTGTCTTCTATGGATTTACTATAAATCAGTTAAATGGCATTTTTTACCATGTCACAAGGAGGCCTTTGTCTAAAAAAATCTATATTAGATATCAAAACCCTAACCCCCAAAACTTATCACGTTTAAAAGGCTGCACAAGGTAAAAAAAGAAATAAAAAAGCATAATTACAATAAAAATGTGAATAGAAATGTTTTCAAGCCTGACCTTTACAGATTGAGTATATTTTGTATACGTTCCATGTGTCACCAGCTTTTTACTTAAAAAAAAAAAAAAGGGAACGCAATGAAGCAATGAACTATTTCCTTCAGCCGCTATTTGTCAAGGTCATACTATATTCTGCTGTGGTTCTGTTAATCAAGAAAGCAAAAATTAAGAGATCTCTGTAGGTTTATACATAACAAATGAACAATACCAGTATTACGATAAATGAATGCATGTTATTTATATGCATTGAGATCTATTTTTTAATATTTAATGTTTGTATCAAAAATATCATAAAACTGTTCAGCATTACCTTGAAAAATGTATTATTCAATTTGAAGTCATTCCTGATTATAGTAGTGGTTTATTCTGAAGCAATATGGTTCTATTGATAATGCACTGGCATAGATGTTCCATCTAATCTTACAAATGCCAAATATGATAATTGATGGGCACGCCAGCTAACTAGCTTTGCTACTTCGTGTTTTATTACATCAATGTTAAGCAAGCAAGCAAGTCCCTCAGCACATAGTAATAAATAGGTTTATGGTCCTAAAATGAATAAACACAAATATCGATAAACCATTATAGCATGTATATGTTGGTACGTACTGTAAAAGTTTAAAAACAAACGTATTAGGTACATGTGATTCATTGTTTTAACGTTTGTATGGTGTGCTTGTGTTATACACAGATATTCCTGTGCAATATATATAATGCCTCATAGTTAATACCAGCTCAAGTATTTGACTTTTTACAAAAGGAACCTACCACAAAATGAACTAGATAAGAATGATACCAGTGAACTCCTAAACAAATCTACATTTAAGGGTTAATTAAATGCTTTGTTCACCAGTTCTCATAAAGTGCACACAGAATATAAGGGGTGGGAGATTTGGTACAAATATTGTATTAAAAATAATAAAAGCACAACAGATCTATAGGACATATCTAGGAATTATAGGGCATATTTTATGGTATATTTGTTAAGATGTTTGTTAGATAAGATGTTTGTGAGAAAAATGTAGTTTCTTTTATTCTTATCTTTAATCTTTTTAAAGAGTGACCAATATAAATAAATTAATATTGCAATACAAGCACTGCATGCAGACTACTCTTAACAGCCTATGATATAAATACAATAATCCTATTTAAAATGCACAATAAATTGTAAATCAGTCAAATATCATTAGTATGACCTTAAAATGAATATATAAGTCAAACACAGGCATAAACAATAAATTATAATAACTAGGTTTTTCAAACACATAGTAAGGTCAAATAGCAAAACTGTGATTTTATCCTATATCAGACTAATTGAGGCAGGAAAAATATCATTTCCTTTTAGCGTAAAACAATTCCAGTTTTGAGAATCACCCACGTTTATCCCCCGTCACATATGTTTTGGGAAAGAAGCATATTGACCAGAAGGCCTGGCTAGAGATTTAGCCCACACAGGACAACTCCCAGCATACATGAAGGTAGTCACAGCAAATTGATATATAGTGTGTGGGCGGCAGATCTCTTCAGGGACAACTAATATATACAATTTGCTGACCATTTAAAAGCTTAGCATGCATGATTGTAGATGCTGTAGATGAATCCATGGTCTTTTAATGTGAAATATTTTTAAAGTATGTAACTGAACAGGAACATTTGTGATAACAGCACCAAGAGCTCTCGCCAGTTGTTTAACAATTGTGTTTAAGGTTTTAATTATGTTTTTCGTCTTTAGTGTTGATTGACCTCTTTGTCGGATTTAATATAATCTAAATAAATAAGCACATATGGCTAAAAACAGTTGATATCATTTCTGAATGTCCAATATTATATATATATATATATATATATATATATATATATATATATATATATATATAGTATATGCTGAAACACTGACAAATTGATTTGATTTTTTTTTCCTCTTCATCATATATCAGGAAAAAAAGTCAAACATGTCAGACAGCATGGCATTAGAGATTACAATCAAAGCATACGGTCGTTTTAAGCTTATATATGCTCTTTTGTGGATGCAAATGTGATAAATTGGTGTGACCGAACATTCAAATATTTGTCTGCTTTTCCACTTTTATTTACATAGCAATAAGTGCAGTGTACAAAGAAGTATAAGTCATTGTATGTATTAACTGTCATGTATCCGGGTTAAGAAAGAATGGCTTCAACAATATGAAGTGTTTCTATGAACATATGGATTTACAAAGCCTAGGATATAATGTCATTTACAATGATTGATCTGTTAAGTTGATACAGTATAAAATCCGTAATTTTTACTATATTAATTGCACCCACTTTATTACTCTTTAAGAAATATTTTGGTGAGATCTGATGTTGTCACTTGGAAATCCTTGACATTACTCTGTATATGGTTTATATTGATCTATCATATTTATTCAACTAGTGTAGATATATTCTGTAATGGTTTCTAAATTTACCAATAGTCTATCTGTGCTGTGAAATCTTGTCTCTGTTCTATAAATCAGTGGATAATTCCCTTCTATGGGAAACAATGTTACAATATCATAAAAATATGATCTGTGATAATGAACTGCTTATGGTATATGTGAAGCAACCATAAAAAGTATGTCCATCGAGATAGATGCCATTTTTATATATCAGTAATACTAGACAAAGTGAATGTCACTCACGTTTGTTTAAGTTATATATTGTGTGCTATGTCATATACCTACTATAAAAGCACAAATGGATATTGTTCCATAATATTTACATGTTATAAATAGGTTTATGCCATTAGAAGGATAACTATTGTGACAAGTATGACAGTTATGACGCCCTTAGTATATGCTCTCAAAAGTAATTGCTGATTGTGTAATGACAAACGATAAATGGACTGTTTTAGTTTCTAAAGAATCAGTGGCAGTTCTTAGTAAAATATTAACTAGCACAATAAGAAATCTTGTGGCTATTTATAAAGACGTATAAAGACGTATTAAAACTGGGGACAAAAAGTCTCATTAACTTGGCTTCTTTTACAATGCAGGAACTATTTGCAATAATGAGTTATACAGATATTTTTCTTCTCACTATTCAAACCATTACATTATGTATTACATTTTGCCTCTTAATTTACCAAGCAGCTATTTAAAATGTTCAACTGCAACTGTAAAGAGCTATCAAACTGTCAGAGCTATCAGACACCATTTGCCATATACCACCTGAAACAAACTTATTGTCAACCTAGCACTTAGAAACTTTACTTATGACAGGGAAAGTAACAAAGCAACAATGTTTTACTAATAATAATAATAATAATAATTATCATCATCCTGGGAATTTTAGAAACAGTCAAGTGTATTTAGTTCTAAACAAAAATGCATCTGCCTCAGAAGTATTAAGAAACTTCAAACATATACATTGTTTTTCAAACATTGTTAAAATATATAATACATAAAATAACATAATAAATAGAATTACATTTTTACAACACTAAGTAACTTTACTTTGTTATGAATAAAAATGTCCTTTCATGTCTTACAATCTGTGGTAATTGTAATATTAATTGTCCAGATTGGGTGTGTATTTTTTTTTTTTTGGGGGGGGGGGTATAGAACAATTGGAAATAACTGTTTAGTAATATATGTTACATTTGCCACTTTTGATAAACAGATTAAGTGCTGCTAGCTGAGATATAAGGAGAAATGGTTTAAGTAGGGGATGTATGTATTTATTATGGAATATAAATGGCTGTAAGTAGGTCATCAGGTGAAGTAAACTCCCACACGAACATGAGATTTCCAGAGGTAATAGAAGAGATAATATTATTAACAAGATATAGCAGCCAATAACATATTTATTTGGTCTATTTTGATATTGGTCTATGAAAGTCAATTATTGAATAACTGGTTCTGAATCTACACCTTTTTTAGTTTTATTAGTAAAAACAGGCTTCTACTTTAAACTGTAATGTCATTGGGCCTCCTTTAATAAATATGCCCATTTCAAATACCTTAAATTGTCCTCAATAAGTTTAAATTACTGTTTTCCCAAATCTAAATATTTGTATATATTTATTACATGGATAATAATAAACACAATCTTAATATAATAAAGGTTATGCAATATGAACCTGATATACTGCAAATAAAATTTACTTATTAATAAAATAGATTAACTTTAAATATTCAATACAATATTTCATACCAAAGGTATTACATTTTTTTCATAAAAAATAAATCTGCATTTCCCAGTGATTGGAAAAATAAAAAATTGCGGTTAATACTGCAGTTATTCCTTGTGCAGACCTAGTAATAAAATGTTGAATTTTACAAATATCTATCCATGAAACTATGGCTGGGGGTAGCAGGAAGCATCTGTAGACCTAAGTGTATACATTACCTAAAATGCTATTGTTTTATTTTGAAAGACGGTTACAGTCAATCTTTTTAACCTGTCATGGAAAGCTAGTTTTTTTTCCTTTGTGTTTTCTCTTAACATCATATACTAAGTAGAATTTAGGCAATACCTCTGTTCTAAGTTAAATAATATTATGTAAGTGTTGTTCTTGTATTTATGTAAAGTGTATGTATTGTATATATATATATTTTCTTTGACTGTACAATGGTGATTTTGCCCTATGACACTGTAAAGGAAGACCTGTTAAAATTCTGCCAGAGAATGGTCATTCTCTGCTCCAAGATGTCGATGAAAAAGTGTTATAGTTTTAAATAGTGTCTCAGACCTATTTTGTTGGTGCTTTGCTTTTCTGTATTCAACTTTCCTATGGATTGAGCTGTGAACTGAAATCTAGTTTAAATACTTTAAATGTATGCATTTGTATAATTATTTGAATGGAGGCATGAAGGTAAATAAATCATTTTGTATAGAATAAAAATAACATATCTGAAGGATTTAAATGTATTTGGGTGTGTGTCACTATACATTGGAAATCATTCACTGATTGGGACTAGTGCTGCTGCATATTTTGACCAGATATAGGTTTGTGATAATTACAATACACTAGACCTCTGACCTCCCCAATAAAGGTATTTCTAGCTGGAAAGGAACACTGCCATATCATAATACCATGAGTGACTATTAAATAGTGCTCTACCAAAAAACACCAGCAACTATAATTCTTTACATAGTTTATTGTATGGAATCATGGATACTGTAAAATATAATATAATATACTGGTAAAAATATAAGTCAGTTATATGATAATTTAGTAGTCAATTTCACAAGTTGCTATCTCTGGTTAGCCACAAACATTTATTCAGCTTTACAACATTATGTATAAGCTCCTTGTACAATTCTGTGTCTTTCTTTATCCATGTTAATTCTCTATTTAGGCTCATTTTCATGAAGTTTTTATAGCAGACGCCACAAACTTTTGTAATTTCCATCTTTTTGTATTTTATTTTGCTGCACCTGAAATATATACTTACATGTATATCACAATACTGTGGAAGGCATGGTGTATATTTTTTTTACTTCACTAATCTTTGATGTTATTGACTATGTGGATCCTTCCAGTTCCTAGCTAAGATACAGATTAAGTTCTGATAAATTAAAGTGGCACAAGAAAATAAATTCCACCAGAGAATTATGCCAACGAGGAAAAACTTGTGTGAGGTTAAAATAAAAATAATATATAGTAATGTATCTAGTATGGCAATAGTAGTTTTCTGTGAGTTTAAGTTAATGGTTAGTCTATAGTGACAAACTAGAGTCTCTAGAAAGATACATTAAGAATAAATTCTATCTTTATTAAGGAAGGCATTACATGACACACATTGGCAGAGTGAAGTCAAACATGAGAGTACAACAATAGCTAACTAACTAACTAACTAACTAACATAGTACAGGCAGCAAGACAGTAGTCACATACAATAAAAAGGACCACCCAAGGGGCAGCAGAACAGTAAAACATCAACTAAATGGAGTGTGGTGACAGAGGGCACAAGAGAAAGGAAAGAATAGGAGAAGGGGTGGGGGTGGATGAGAGGGGGAAAGGAGCTGCCAGGAGTGAGGAGAATGAGTAGAGATGCGGGAGCCAAGGAGTCCAAATACTGTACGAGAGCCATGGGAACATTGTGGTAGTGTAAATATTATACCTATCGGTAGCCGAGAGTATTAGTTTATTCATAGTGCGGTAAAGCTCCACCCTTTGGATCCACTCAGAGACCGCCGGCAGGGAGCGGGATAGCCATTGGACAGGAATCACCGCCCATACATTGCTAAGCGAAGGAGGAGGGAGGATTTCAGGGAGGCTAGGGAGTTCGGGGGGAATTCGAATTGAGCTCTCATTTTCATTTTTCCCTGTTTAGTGAATTTAGGCCAAAGTGTTGCATCTGGGCATAGGACCAGGACGAGGCAGGCAGGAGTGAGTGCAAAGACTGTAGGTCTGAGAAAGAGGGCAGAGCCCCGTCCTACCACCATCCAGTCCAACAGGTACTGGGGATCCAGGCCAGGGGGGAAGTCTGAGTTATAGCAAAGAGTAGAGATAGGGGAGCACTGTGAAGAGACCAGCAGATCCTGCGCAACCGTAAAGAACGAAAGAGGAATGTGGTAGGGCCTGAAAGGCATAGAGGAGACATTTGGTAGACCAAGTGGAGAAATCTGTTTTAATTGTCGCCAGTAGGGGGGAAATTTTGAGAGAATAGCTGGTCACAGGAATATTGACACCCAGGTAATGGATATGAGAAGAGTGCCATGAGAACGCGAAACAGTGTCCGAGGACAGCTGCGTCAGCGTCCGGGACATGAAGGCCCAGGGCGCACCATTGAACGCTTTCTGCACATCTGTGGATAATAAGACCATGGAGATATGGTGGGAATTAGCCCAGTGGACTAGGTTAATGGCCTTGGTGGTGTTGTCCCTGGCCTCCCGGGTGGAGACAAAACCTGCTTGATCTGAGTGGATCACACCAGACATTTAGGGCTGGAGTCGGTTTGACAGCAGTTTGGCGAAAAGCTAAAGATCAGTATTGAGGAGTGAGATGGGGCGGTAGCTCTCACACCTGGCTGGGTTCTTCCCCTCAGGGATCAGAGTGATATGGGCCTCCAGGGATTGAGGGGAGAAAGAAGAGGACTCTGAGATGGCGATAAAGGCCCTGAGGAGTACCAGAAGGAGAGTATCTGGAAATGCCTTGTAGAAGGCAGAGGTGAAGCCATCGCATCAGGGCTTTTCCCAGCAGGGGTAGATTTCAACGCAGTTTACAGTTCTGTGAGAATAAAGGGAGAGTTATGGGTTTCGCAGTTGTCACGGGACAATCGTTGAAACAGACAGCCAGGTAGCGGGAGATGCAGGAGGGGCGTTTAGGAGAGGCAGTGTCACCGGTCGTGGGGGGGTTATTGTAAAGCTTGATATTGTAATAAGTATGAAAGGCAGAAGCAATCTCTCCATTCAGGAAACTCTGCTTACCATGTGATTCATGGACCGACTGAATGTAAGAAAGAAAGCGTTGGGGGTGCACGGCCGGTTACCCCATTGAAAGAAGTGGTTATGTCAGCGGTGATAAGCTTAACTGATGGTGTTGCCGAGAAGTTGGTTGAGCTCAGCCCTGATGGCGACCAGTTCCTGGAGAGTCTGAGGGGACAAAGTGGCCTTGTGCTGAGTCTCAAGCGACACATTTAAAGGCTTCCCACCTATGGAGGTGTCACGGAGAAGGTGCAGGTGGTATCAGGGAGCGGCGTTTAGGAGCTGAAGTCATGGAACAGTCGACATAGTTTACGCGAAACCTTCAAGGAGCAGCATGCAGTAGGTCGGAAAATGTCAAGTTGGGGATCCAGGGACCAGTTTAAGTCACCACCACCAACCACCCCTTAGGTCTCAGCCCCCAGTCTATCCAGAAGCTTATAGAGAAAGGAATTGGGAGTAATGGACATTCACAAATGAATAACGTTGGCCACGAAACGTGTCCTTGATCAAGAGTCCTCTCCCTCCCCCCAATGTAAGGACTGAGGTGTCAGTAAGCGCAAAACGACGGGAGAATAGTATCACCACACCCTTACACTTACTTGTATGGTTGTGATTGTAGAAGGCCAGAGGGTAGTAGTGGTTGCTTCATGATTATGGTATTTTGTCAGATTATATGGTAAATAATTTTTAATTCAAAACACCAATGGTGATGTATAGTATTCAGTAAGTGACGTTTTCTATTGACGATATGTAATATCTGACGAATGCTGACGATATCCATTGACGAAAAAACAGGTATTTGGCAGGCGATATTGCACTAAACTGACGTATACACTGACGATTTTCATCGTCATGTCGAATTCACATTAAGAAATTGCCATGGCGAATTAGAAGCCTTGTTACTGGTAATTATTGTTAATCAACAGCAAATTATGGCACATATTATTTATGTGTCAATCATTATATAAACTTGTGCCTGGGCGATTTCCTCAGAGGTGTTTGGAGCTTGGTGAGGTCGGGAGAGTGGTTTGTGGTTGGATTTGAGAGTGGTATATTTATTAGTGACTGTTGCAGCTTCCATTTTAAGCAATGGTAAAACAAGCTTTCAGTGCTGTATGAGTGCCTTTATATAGTGCTCCTATGGAAATCTCCACTCTCTGTTGACGATTGGCCTTTTGACGAATTTCCAAAATCGCCATGACGATGTGTGGGAGAATACAATATTCGTCATTTACTGAATTCCATTTTTGTATCCATTTTATTGCAAAGATCACAGCGATATCACATTGACGATCTCTAAACGTCACACAAAATGATGAATAACGACACATTCGTCACTTAGTGAATACACATTTGTGAAAATCGTCACCAATATCGTCAGCGACTGACGATTTATGTAATTCGTCATTTAGTGAATTCCCCCCCAGGTCTTAACATTACTTATGTCACCCTCTAGAGTCTGATAAGTTGGGGTGCAAATCACTAAATATTATTCCAGCCTATACAACACCAATTACACCCCTCTTTTTCAAAATTCTCACTAGACTTGGAGAACTACGTCTAGTTCTCCTAAATAGACGCATAAACATAGTCAAAAAGAACCTACTCCCTCATCTGCTGTTCCTATTCCAGAACCTCTCTATTACCATAGCTTCATCTGCACTTGCCTCCTTTCAAGCAAAATGTACACATTTTATTTGTATGAGAAGAAACCCAGACTATGAGCTAGGTTGCTGGCCAAGACGACTAGTGAAGACTGGACCTGCCAATTGTCAATACTTATTTTTTAGTGGTACAGCTGAGCCATATGATTAATTGGCACAATAAACCAGGCATTCAAAAATGGTTGACATCGAAAATTGGGTCCTGTCATCTACCCGGCTTGATTATCGCCCTTGGCTGCCCTTGAATTGTCAGCTGGCCACACATGCTCACTAAGTATCCATCCCTGTTAACCACATTGTGGCACTATCATTTCTTCCCTACAGTGATCAACCACAGTACACCGCTAACAAGGGCATGGACCGATTTATGCACATTTTAGGTCAGTTTGGCCCACGTGCATTTGTTGACTTTCAACAGAAGTATACATTACCGTCCGATTTTTATCTATACCTACCATCACATACCTTCATTTAAGCGCAGACACATTCTAACTTACATGATTGTAATGCAGATATGCTCTATATTGACAGAGAGTGAAAAGATCTCTCTCCACCATCCCATGCAGCCCTAGTTATTAAAATTTTATTCATATCTAAAATGGAATTCATCACTGCTTGGCTGAATAATACCATCTCCTCTTTCTGTAAGACCTGGAGCTGTGCATCACTTCCACGTGGTCGCCATGCCAGGTGGAGGTGGGCTCCCTCATCGTCATGCTCCTCCTTGTGCCTCCCATTTCCTCCCTTTCTCACTAAACTGCCCCCTATATTTTGTTCTTTTTCTTTATTTTGTTTATTTTTTATTTCTGTTTGTATTAATCCTTTTATAATTCCTGTTTGTATTATTCCTGTTTGTATACTCTAGAAATTGTGTTTTATTAACAAAGCTCTTATGCTGGGTACATTGTTTTATTTTCTAGGGGAATGAGTCCCCTATTTAACTACTGGACATATTGACATGATCTGCTGTGATTTTATTTTATCCTAAATATAAAAAAAACAAATAAACAAAAACTAACAATAGCTTCTGCAACAAAAATATTTTACTGATTTTGAGGGTCTCTAAAACTATTATCATGCCAAATAGATCAAAAGTCTAAACGACTTAAAATATCAGAAATTTGATTTGTTACCATGACAACTGGGGAAAGGTTAGGCCAATGAAAGTAGATCAAGGTGTCATTGACATTGAATTAGTATTGAAAATTTAAAGAGTTGGTGAACTCACAGAGGAAAAAAGGTTAAAAGTATAGGGCCAAGTGCTTGAAGTAGCCTTAGAAAGAAAAAAGAGTGTGAGGTAGGAAGGCAGTAAAGAAAGGTAAAGACAGAAGCTGCAGAGAATACTAAAGAGGACAGAGTAGTCCAAGAACAGAGAAGTCCTGGAGAATAAAGATTCCAAAACCTGCAGATTTACCAGAATGTACTGGTTTAGAAATGAGTGGAAAATATCCCAATGTAAACCTTGCAGACCATTAAAGGGTCAAGATGACTATAACAACACAAGGATAAAGTCCTTGTATTTAAAAGTGATCATTTTGTACAAGTGTGTCTCTGACTTGGAAAAAGCAAATTAATAGTTTACAGAATTCACAGAATAAATTGATTTTCTCATATTTACAATAAATAAACAGTATATTTTCCCAGGGTCTTAAAATGTTAAAATGCAGAAACCAAAATATTACATTTCCCTTGAGGAACAGGTCATGCTTTATAAATGAAACCATAATACTAATAATTAAATTTTAATTTAGAAATAGCAGTTAGATGCATATCATATAGCTATGCATTGCTCATGTGCTACAATTGAAGGTTTCTTTATAGTACGTATGGTTTTCATCTTGGTTAACAGATACTTTAACTATGTGAAACTACGTTTTATTTCACAAGTGGTGGGATCCCAACCTACACACAAAGCATAGAAAACATCTCTAGGCACTTATCTGACATGCCAAAGATATGGCTGAAACAGCAACCAAGTCAAATATTTAATGCTTTCCTGATGTNCGCTTCTGATGTAAACTAAACAGCCCACAAGTGATTAGTTACTCTCTTCATTCTTTAAGATATCTTGTACTATGGGGATTTTGTGCACATTTTATAATCTCGCCCACCACTACATGTGATATCACTTTTCTTTTTTCTGTTTTTATTTCCCACACAAACCCAATAATACACAACATTTCAAACCTACATTCTAAATACACAGTATTACAGTCCAAATCATCAGTCCATCATCATAGTTTATAGATACAATTTAGGGCTCATCAAATACTGTTTGTAAAATTCCTATAGTGACTAGAAATTTGAATCTGGCATCAAATTGCAGTGGATGATCAACCACAGCAAATTTATCAGTGGAGTGACTGGGGGGATCATTATGGGACCTCTATTTCCAGTACCAGCTAAAACAATTATTTTATATTTACATGATGCTTCAGCAGATACTCCATAACTTGTATTTTGTGTTTGAGGCATGAACTGCTAATACAATAATCTAAGATAAGGTGTGGAGTGTTTGTCCCCTGGACTTAGACATGACATGACATGACACTGGTACAAATGTTTAGGCATTAACTGGGCTTATTTGTGCCTGTGTTAGGGACTCGGTTAGGTGCCATTATAATGCAAGCACTTATATGTGCCCCCTTACACCTACCTTCCACAAAATGCCCTTCCAAATGTGATTGGATGGAGTGCTACTTGCATTTCGGTATGACAGAATACAAAAGTAACACTTTTTAACATTTCTCAAATACCACCATAGAGCTAGATTTCCCCTTAAAGCATGCTAATATTCTTTAGTGCCATGCTGTCAGTAACTCTGAGAAGTTGCAGTTCCAACAGTGATATCTTGGTTGTGTATCAATGCAGAAGATACCCAATGTCAATAGCACGACTACCTACTGTATGTGTTGTTACATATTAGTTCAGCCTTTTGACATATTTCCTGAAATCTACATTGGGCAGAAACAGCCATACATACCACAACATAGCAGAGTTTTACAAATTTATAGAATGTCACATCTGTATGTGTTTGTCATTAATAAGCATGCACAGAGCAAAATCTTGCATATGTACAGGTCGGGATCAGCCCCATTGAGGCAATTGTTGGTATCACTAAGAGACCTGACCTGTTGACCAGTATATGTTATTGATACATCAGAAGAACCCCCTCCATCATCATCATCCATTGCCTGTTATGTATAAAAATAAATTGAATGGCTTTGGACCCCTGTGCTGTCAACCTTGAAACTGTTAGAAAGTGTCAATCTGCTGCAAAGAACTATTCTTTGAATACGGCTTTTCTTTTTGTGCGTTGGACCACAATTGCTAATTGCTACTGAATTGGATCTTTCTTTCTTTTTGCAAGTTTTCACCTTTGCATGCTGCAATCACATTGGTTATTTCATCAGTTTTCCATAATGTCCACGTGGAAAGCTGTTCGGAAACGCCAGGGACTTTTTCTCCCTCCGCTGCAAAATCTTACCTGTCATGACGGATTGGCCCTTAGCCCTTTACTAGATGGCCAGCCCAACATCTCTCCTCCCTTAGAGACTTAGGGCCAGATTCAGCTTTTCAATCTCATGACTTCTCTCATGGGCAAAACCATGTTGCAGGGGAGGTAAATTTAATTAGTTGCAATCAGCATAACAGGTGACAGCTGATGTTTAGTATCTGTCAGTATCTGTGTGCAAATTGTAAAAATAAAGTATTCTCCCTGCATGCACACACTGAGATTCATTTTACCTCCCCTGCAATTCAACATGGTTTTACCCATGAGAGTGTAAGTCATGAGTGTAAGTCAT
>JABWIB010000617.1:15462-27295 GCA_016617825.1 Platyplectrum ornatum | reverse complement strand
TCATGAGTGTAAAGATGGCCATACACCAGAAAGATAATCTTTCCAATCAACAGATAAATGACCCTCACAGCAGAAATCTGTTACATGTGTACTCACATAACATGCATTTAATGAGTGCACATCTAACAGATTTCTGCTGTGAGGGTCATTTATCTTTTGATTGGAAAGGTTATCTTTCTGGTGTATGGCCAGCTTTAGTCATGAGCGTGAAAAGCTGAATCTGGCCCATAGATCCTATTTTGTTCAATGAAATTATTAACATGGAACTATGCATACATTTATTCACAAATTAATAAAACATTGTCTGTAAATAAATAAATAATGAATAAAATTGAATTGTTTTTCATTCACTAATGTGACTCCCATATCTAGACAAAACACAATTTTCGCAGAGATTGCGGATCTCTTGGTTTTGGATTTTTGGTCACTCGGTGTAGTTTTGCAGGCATTTCTGATTAGAGAGTTCAGGGTAACAATTCTCAGATACTGTCGTTTGGGGTCTTTATAAGGAACTCTATTATGATTTGGAAGCCATTTCATTTATAGAACAGTTGCTGATAGTAATTGGGTAAACTAAGTTACTCTGCGCAATACAGTGTATATAGTTATCATATGTGAGGACTAGAACATATATTTTAATTCTGACATTTTACAACTACAATAAAGCCATAATGCAAATGGCCATTTCACCTGCCAAATTCCAACATATGTAAACTAAATTTTTCTACACAAGACTATATATATATCTACATCAATGAAGTTTGTAGGTTCTTTCGTGAAATCTGTAACACCACTTATTTCAGGTCCTTGAAAGGTAAACATCACATGGTTTTACAAGTCCTGGCAAAATCCTCAGTTGGTGTGAAAGTTTCTATCTTTAGAGATAACAGGAATAATTTCTCGGGAGGTTGTATTATTTTTGTATTAGGTCTTGTAATTCATTTCTTAAAACTAAACAGAAGGCATATAAACCTATCTTGGCACATGTCTCAGCACAACAAACATTACTTGGAAACCCAACTGCATGCAATCTACACCTGCACAGATTCTTTCCATGCTGCATTCATCACAATAAACAGACCTCCAGAGAAGTTGCCTGCAAAGAAACATTTTTATAATAAGGGCCATGTAGGCTTAGGATTCTTTTTCTCTTATTTGGGCATTCATCCAGGAATTTAATCATATTATTTATCCTGAATGTGTTATGCTTCTGTCAATTTAACTGCATTTTAATTTAGTCCAGGTGATGTTCCAGAAATTAACAGAAAATTATGACTTGTTGCATCTATCTCCAATATGCTGGACACTTGGAGATGGATGCAACTAAAACAGTAAACCAAAAACATTGCTTTGATATGAAAGATTACCATTTGTCACAAAGAAATAAAAATATATTATCTTATTCAATACAGTTTAGATATACTCTTCTTTCACTATTTTCATAGTGTCCATTTTCAATCTATTATTGATGCTGATCGAAATTACTGTACCCCTCAGATTGACTCCTAAAACAGAAATGACGTTGTTCAGTACCAGAAAATGAAAAAGCATTTCAGGATTTATAGAGTGGGGTTTACATGCCCCACTCTTTATAGCTAAACTGTAGCATACAACTGGTTCAGCTATCAATTAAGGCAGTTGCATATCCAACCACTACAAACATCTGGGTAATGGTGGTTGTACCACTATTAGGTGTATGCTGCAGTAATCTTTAATATAGGCTCGAATTACTGTGAGAAATAGGGGGCAAAAATCTAAGAATACATAACTGTATACAGGTGACTAATCCCAGTAGAAAAGAACCACGAACCACTACCATAAAACACAGACTGCAAAAAATAGGATCACAGATAGTCGAAATTAATAATGTACAGCATGGAGCAGAGAAGGGAGAGGCATTCTTGGGACAACCCAATCACGGGTGACAGCAGACATTCTTGTTTTCCATTGGAAATAAAAAAGGGGTGGGACAAAACACTGTTACAGAAATTCCTGGCACGTATACAAGGTCAGAATAGCATGGAGGGTAGGTCCCTGAAATCCAAATTTAAGAAGAACAGCTTGCATGTAGCCCCAGTGCAGCCTGTCAAAAGCCTTCTATGTGTCTAGAGAGAGGATAATCCCTTGACCAGTAGATAAAAGATCCACAACATTTTAAGACCCCACCGTTATGTGTTGAATGCCTGCCTGTCTGTGACAAAACCAACATGATATGGATGGACCAGGTGAGGGAGGAAGGGTCCAAGGTGGGTCACCAACAATATAGCTTCAGATCAGTATTGAGCAGGGCTATCGGGTAGAAATTAGGGAAATGAGAGGGGTCTTTACCTGGTTTGGGAATAGTAATAGTAATAAATGCCATGAGCATTTCAGGAGGAAACGTAGTTCCAGACATAACAGAGTTAAATAGGTCAACTGGTCCTGGAACTCCAAATAAAACTCATTAACAGGGCAATCGGGGCCTGGGGCCTTACTGCTAGGTAAAAATTTGATGGTGGCATGAATCTCATTGGGCGTCCGGGGAGGGTTGAAGGAGTGTATGTCGTCTTCAGAAAGAGCAGGAAAGGTGACAGAGTCCAGAAAGAGAGATACTAGAATACAAGAAGGAGAGGGTTGAAAATGGAAGGGGTTGGAGTGCACGTTGTAAAGTAAGGAGCAATAGGAAGCAAAACCGTCAACAATTTTTGGACATGTGTAGCTTGTAACCAGATGGGAAGCCTGCTGGGCACGGATTTTACGCACCAGCATTTTGCCCATCTTATTGGAAGAGGAATAATATGTTTGATGGAGTCAGGGAAAGTAGCTGCAGGTCTTACACCCACGTCACAGGCTTGTGGTTACACCAGAAATGAAAGCAACAAATGAGGAAATTTGTAATGTCCACTTATAACAAGAATAAGGCAAATACAGGAGTTGGAATTATGGGAAGCAGAATAAAAAGTGTGATCTCTAGTTCCAGGGTGTGAAATGCTCCACATATCAATGAGGAGGAGGGAAGCCAAGCGTCTGCACCAGAGAGAAGAAGTAAAGGCAGAAAGGTTTAATTTTGGGTCAGGGGTCAGATTAAAATTACCAAGAAGAATCACATGGCACCTCATGGAGGAGTTCCAGCAGGGATCAGAGAAATGAGGTTTGGTGAGAGTTAGGGGCATATAAGGAACCTATGGTGACAAGACAGGTCTCCAAAGTAGCAGCCATTCTGGTCAACAGTTGGCAGAGGAGTTGAAATAAGGCAGCCACTCCACATTTCTTTACAGCTTAACAGGCAATTGGCTGTAAAACAGACAGGGAAAGAGTGTTTGATCCAGGAGAGAGGAGATTTAGATTGTTGGATGGTTGGGACAGCAGGTACAGCAAGGCTCAATAGTCCCCACCACTGAGGCTGCAGGGCACAGCAGTGTCATGGGCAAGAGCAGGCTGTAGGTCAACAGGCAGCACCGCTAGAACCATGCTGGGGCTGTGCAACAAGAGGGCAGATGTAAGAGAAAGGAGGTGACCGTAGGAGTTGGGGTGGTGTGGTCGCCCAGCACAGGAGGAGGCACGAGCGGGCACTGGAGGTCTAGAGTCCCGGGTCAGACTGCCACGGGTTAGGCTGCAAGCCTGACACCCCACAGTAAAAGCAAACTGGGTCAGTAGCCACCCGTAGATGGGGGAAGCATTACGAAACGCAGGGGGGCAGGAACAGGAGCAGAGGCAACAGGAATCTGGAGGCAAAGTCCCAGGAGAATGCTGAGCAGAGAGAGCCGATAGAACATGCGACTGTCCAGGCACTAAAAATCAATAGACTAAAGGTTGCGAACCTATGGCATTTAACCAACCACTGCTTACAAGCTAATTTCAACTCTTGCCAGAGCATTTCTGGGGACATGTAGACATTAAATGTGAATTTCATATATATACATACTGTACTTTTATAACTAGAAGGTTTCTTGTAATTAACATTCCAATGATATGCGTAATGCTATATATAGCTGTACTTTTATTAATATGGAACAGAACAAAGTCATCCAAAAGCAAGGTGCACATTTACATGTCTTGGCCTGCAATTACTTAAGGTGAGACTACTGTTCATGTTAGTGGTCTGTATAACAGTGGTTCTGTTATTGTCCTTGCATTTAGTTTCATTATTGAGAAAAACAGGACAACATACTTTCAAGTTGTATACAGTAATATATTGCTGACAATTTGATCTGCCAAACCACCGATGATGCACTGTGTGACTATAGCATCTTGTGTTGGATCCAGCATAAATATTCTTTGAAAGATGGGAACCTTTGTAGCTGTAGCAGCTATCGTCAAGGTTGTAAATATTTGTAACCACATCACTTAGAGAACAGAAAACCACTTAACCTTCACAAACTTATTAAGAAATCATTTTAAAGGAAGGCATTCCTGAAACCAGGCAAAGATCAACCACTTCATCTTGTAACGGTTGCATTTCCATTGTTATTAGGAGAGCTCAGAAAACAATCTGCTCTTTATACAACGTGCAGCATTAGTAATGAATTAAATTGCTATCCTTTGCAATTATAATAAATGCCTTTATTGTGGGAACAATGCTGAGAAATGTTTGGTACAATGTGAATGGTGTAACTACATCATTAATGGGCACCGAAATGTGTTTTACTTAAAGATGAAATGCTGACAGTGGTTGGTGAAACTCTTGGTATTAATAGAAAACTTTAAAGAGAAACACAATGTGGAAAATTACAGTAAATTTAATGCTCACTAACTAAGACAAATAGCTGACAAGAAAAATAAATTATCATGATCATTCATATAATACAATTACTATCTTATAAGAGCAAGTAATTATATCAGTAAGTATTATTATAAGTTAGTTTAGACTAAACTTTAATTTAGACCTTTAAGTTTGGTTTTTGGAAAATATTTCTACATGTTAAATATTCAGCCTGTAGGACTTCTATACCCTTATTCACAAAACTGTCGGAATAAAAATGTTGAGTTGTGCTCATAGGAAGCAATCAGATTCTATCAGGCTGACCTATACCCTTCATACCTTCAATCACTCCCTAAAAACCCACTTCTTTAGACTTGTCTACCCCTCTTTCACCTAATTTCCTTCCACCCTTCCCCTCCCTTCCCAATGTTCTTCTGTACTGTCCCCCCCTCCCTTAGCATGTAAACTCGCAAAAGCAGGGACACCTACCCTCCTGTCATGTTCTTCACCCTTCCTATTTTTGGTCAAAATTTTTTTAAAAAACTATTTTGTGTCCTAATCAGTCCCGTCAGACGGACTGCGGGACATATATTAATATGTTTGTTCAGCTAATGTTCAGCAGAGCCCCCCACAGTTTAGTTTTCACACAAACCTTAATCAGCCCTCCATATGCTTATGTAGTATGCTGGTAGATGCAGTTTCATCACACTTGGCTTTGCAAAGGTTGCTTTTGCCTGTCTTACAAGCCCATATCCTGAAAATTATTTCAACTTTCAAATTTCTGAAAGGTACAGAATGTATGATGTATTGATGTATTCTGGTACAGAGTTATATGATGACAGTGCAAACAAATGTTTCAGCATAATACATTTTTATTTATTATGTAAAGAATTATTATCGGGAATCTTTTTGAGTTTAAGATATATGAATAAATGTTACATTTTATTCAATACTTTATTTAACCCTTGTTAAAGTGGTTGTTTATATAAATCACTTTTATTGGTGACTGTTTATTCATTTTTATAAAGAAAGAAACATTTTATCTTAATTTTAACAGTGATGATTAATCTGTGGGTGGGGGTACATGTCAACCATAGAACAGATTGGGGGGTGATGGGGTAAAGCCCAAATGTGAAGGGAGCGGGAAAAATAAATAGTAAATCTACATGGGCCAGAATCCAAACTATGGTGTAGCTTACAGGGGTTCTTTGTAAATAAGCTCCTTGATTCCCGATGCAATGCTAAATGTCTTTCATTGCAGAGACTGCTAAATAAAATGATTGTGCTTCAGTAGTTAAAATATAGTATTTTCTATCCTGTGTTGGTGAATTTTTATTTTATTGTTGGGGCCTGACAACACATTCTTTGTAACCATAGTCATAGTTTTACAAAGTGTATGCTTATAAAAAGATACAATTGTGTTGCTTACCTAACTGCCTCAAGTGTTCCTTTGATGTTATATTATATTATGTTTCTGTTAACTGTACTCTACTATTGTTTGGTGTGTGATGGGTTTCTTTGCCGCACACAGATGCCTTTTGTGTGAATGCCTGGCACCAGATAACAAGTGCCAAAATCCCATGTGCATTCAAAGTCAACTTATAAACTATCATTTCTATTTCCATACGGAAATAATTAACAATAGTCCATTACAAAAGGGATATTCAGCAATACATACTTTTCAAATTCTACTGCTGTTAGTTTTTCCTTTAGTGACTGGGCTGGATTCAGCTTTTCACTCTCATGACTTACACTCATCAGTTACACTCTCATGGGCAAAACCATGTTGAATTGTAGGGGAGGTAAAATGAATGTTAGTGTGTGCATGCAGGGAGAATACTTTATTGTTGCATGTTGCACACAGATACTGACCAGCGTTACTGTTACACTCTTATTAGATTAGGACTAGGAAACATCAGCTGTCACTTGTTATGCTGATTGCAACTAATTAAATTTACCTCCCCTGTAATTCAACATGGTTTTGCCCATGAGAGTGTAATAGTCATGAGAGTGAAAAGCTGAATCTGGCCCTTTGTGGGCATCTGTATTATTCATTTTTTTAATGTCTCTGACTGCATACTAGTACTGTAATATTCTAATGTTTATATACTTGGGAACTTTCTGACCATGCGGAAGCTTTTTTATGTGGAACTTGGTCATCTTAATAAAAAACACAGCCCATGCCTCCCTCTCTCGTCTCGTCCTCATGTTGTTATTACGGAGAAGTTTCACAAAACAGTTTGAGGAGGGGCTCGACTATGCAACCAGTACACTGCTGTGAGTGCCGCAGGATTTTGGATGTTGCTGATGATGCCCTTCCATGCTTTACTATCCATGGCTAAGGTTCTTACTTGTTCTAGGTCAATGCACTGGCTCTTGAGGGCTTCAGATATGTGTTTTGTAGCAGGGTCCACGTTTCGAATACATAAAGCAGAATCAGCAGAATGATTGTCCAGAAGAGTTGGATTTTAGTATTGACAAAGATATTCAACCTCTTCCACAGGCAACATTTTAGCAAGGTGAAAGCTGCAGAACGGAACTTTCTTCACCAACCATGTTGAATTACAGGGAAGATAAATTTTATTAGTTGCAAACAGTGTTAGAGATGATTTCCTAGCCCAAGTCTAAAAATATTGTAACAGTGACACTGGTCAGTGTGCATCATCTATGCACAAAATGCATACTGTAAATGCAAAAAGTATTCTCTCAGCATGCAAACAATAACTTTTATTGTATCTACCCTGCGATTCAACATGGTTTTNCCCACTTGTGAGTAATTCATGAGTCAATAGTGCATAAAGTCTGGACCTGGTCCAATGCTTCTGCAGCTGGAATTGGACGACTTTCGTAACAACTTTTGAAAACTATTGAAAGGCAGTAGTTCTCACAGTTGTGGTTTTTCCCTTTCTTATGAATAGGAGACCTGTAAAACATACTCTATTAGTGGAACTTGGTTGACAACCTATGCTTTAGGAGCATATATCCCAAGTTAATACTTTATTTAAACAAGTTTTTTTATTAGTGTTTAAAAACATTATAAAAATATTTTTAAGGCAACAAGCTGAAAAAATTACTCAACTTTGAGCAGTCACAGCAGTCATCTAAAACTAATATATTGTTTTATTATGGGATTTAGTTGATCACAAAACCAAGGAACATTGTATATTTTATCTATCCATTGAATCCATTGAATTTATAATAGGTGCAGGGTGTAAAGCACATGACCCCCAGAGAAAAAGGGATTGTTAAGCAGGGTACACACCAGAATAAATTTCCACTTAAGCAGTGGTTTAAGTGGAAATGTAGAAAATAATAAAAGTGCTTTTTCAATTAAATCAGTGAGAGAAGTGACGGTATGGCATACTCCTGTATAGACACCAGCTTCATGCCCTGAATCACATGATAAACAATCAGCCAACATATGCTCAGTGTGTTCTGTTCAAACATGCTACAGGATGGGTTTTAGATCGGTGGTCATTTGATATGATTTTGGGAGCTCCTAGTGTCAGTGTGTACTGACTGCAACTGATGTTTTGCATGGGTTAGGTAGCATTGGGGTAGCATTTATGAGTAATCTGTAAATTTGTTGCTCTGAAGATCATGTGTCAACATGATCTTCAGAGCAACAAATTTACTGATTACTCATAAAGCAGGGCTTGTGTTCCATGATACAGCCAGAGGCATTAACCAAATAGGGCAAAAGCTACTTTACAAACTGCAAGAACAGTAGGTCTGCCACGGTTCCAAATAAAACAGCAAAATAAGGTGCCATTTGCCCCATTCTCAGTTTTTCAAGACTTTGTACACCAGCTAGCTAAGACAGGAATGATCCGAGTTTTGCCTTTTCTCCAGCCAGGTGCTACCCCAATGCTACCTAACCCATGCAAAACATCAGTTCCAGTCCACAATACTAATGTGTATCCTTCAGATTCGTTCCACTGGTTTGCCAAATATGTTGAGCAGGAGATTTAAGTAAAAGACCACATCCTGAAATGAGCCTTCAGAGAAAAGTCCATGGAGAACCGCAAAGCTTTCCTAAGAAAAAATCTGCTTGTGCTCTTAAACCTCCCACGTTGCCAAGGACTGTAAGGTTAGTGTCAATGGCACAGAGTGTGGTAAAACATACAAAACACAGCTCTGCACCATGGGCCTCCCCCATGGATTTTATTACACAATCACAGTAACTCCGAGCATGGCAGGGACCATAGGAATATTTTGTTTACCACGGTCATGAAGGTCTTGCTTCATAGGTTGTCTGACTGAATCATAAGATGAAACTGGAAAAGAATGTTTTGAAAAGCAATGCAGGCTCGAAACACTGCCTCTATCTCTCTTTCGTTGGAATTGGGCCAAAGCCCAATTTGGCTCCCAGACTACTTGCGACAAATTTCCTCTGCATACTGCGCCCCTGCCTGTGCCACTGGCATCTGTAATGTTGATTCACTTAGCCACCAGTCTAGTGCTCCTCTGACGTGAGGGCGGAGCTGGATTCTCTGAAACAAATTTGCTCCGTCAGGATTCCACTGATCTAAAAAGAGGCCTGGATTTCCCTCATCTGAAATCTGCGGCCCAGGGCAAAGCCTTGATAAAGTCTGATTCCATCTAGACAGGGTATTTTAGTACCCCCCCCCCCCGCCTATCATATGTGTAAAGCATTGTCATCGCTAAGAACAAAGAAGCACAGATGAACCAGCGCCATTTTGGAAGCGCGCAGCATCGCATTGTGCAAAACCGCATCCTTCATAATTATAAGATCGAGTAATATATATATTTAATCTAAACAATGGCTAAAAGATCTAAAATACTGTTAAACAACATCATTGCGTAAAATCGCATATTTGCAATTTTACCTGCGCATTAGCGAGTATAACCTTTCCTGGCGATTTAAGGAAGTTGTGACGATCACATTAAACAAACACTAAATGTGATCTTAAGGTAGTTTAAGATGCGCCCTTTTAATGGTTGATCTTTCTTAATAAAAGTAATGTGTTATTAATGTTATTTCACAGAAATTATATTACTATTTTGCCTTTCAGAATCCACAAGATCTGAACTATGCCGCACAATGTCATAACATAGTCATGTTTATAATCAGATTGTAGCTCAGGATGTGCAGATTAATAATATGTATTTGGTTTTGTAATATGTTGCATTGTTAATGTTTTATAAAGTTAGATAGATATTAGTATTAACTTGTGCATGCTCAGAAATTAGAATGCGGCGGGAAGATAAGCACAGGATGCCAGGACAAAGGACGATGACCATCTCCAATCAAGTTGAGGACAGAGGCCACCTGACATCGATGGACCAATGGGAAGGACCGAGGGACAACGCATCATTCCTTTTGATTCAAAAGTGTATAAATATCGCTGTATTGTTATGTTATGTTTGGATTGACATAGCCAGGATTGCGCAGATCCATTGCTGTAATCAGGATCGTCTCTTTGGGTAATTGCTCTCCCTGCTGAAATAGAATCTAGGAATTTGGACCACAACTGCTGAGAATGGAGTCTGTCTTTCTTCACTTACATCGCCGGGTAAATAGTCACACATTTTCTGTTCATCGGTTGTGTATTTACGCAGTGTTCAATAGTTGCGTACCTTAGCAGTGCGCATCGGTTGCGTGCCTTCGCAGTGCGCATTGGTTGCGTGCCTACGCAGAGTGCCTTTGTTGTGTGTCTACGTGGTGTTCATCGGATGTGTCCTTACGTTGCTCTGCGGCTGTTCGCAAACTACTTACGGAAGTTAATCAGGTGCGATTATTAGAGCACATTGTAGGTTTATATTTCTGTTAAAGTGGAATTATAGCGAGAAAGAAAAAATACGGCCTTAACAGCCTCAATGGCCCAGACATCAGGACTCTTAAACAGACCACTGCTGAAACTGCTCTTGGACCCTTAGGGCAGCAACTTCCCTTAGCACACTTCTCTTCTTTCTGGTGAAAGTGCCACTGTAATCAAGCCTGTATAAGAACCCCTAGGAACCTAACCCTTTGTAATGGAGAAAGATGGCTCTTTTGTTGGTTTATCAACCGTCAGTGGTTTTGTAGGACTTCTATTACTCTCACCGTATGAAGCCATGATATTTCCTCGGACTCTGCGGCAACTAATATCTCATCCAGGTACGGCCATAATATGATACCTTCTTGTCTGAGACTGGCCATAATGACCGTAAGGACTTTGGAGAATGTTCTGGGTGAGGTAGCGAGGCTGTAAGCCACAAACTGGAAATGTTCCCTGAATACCTGAAATCTCAGAAACTTCAAGTGACCCTCAAATATAGGAATGTGTAAGTACGCATCCTTGAGATCTATATTGCTTATGAACGTATTTTGCTGAATGAAAGGAAGGATTGTTCTTAAGGCCTCCATCTTGAAGCAAGTTACTTTTATGTGGGTGTTTAGTTTCCTGAGGTCCAATATTGTTCTGTAGCCCCCAGAGGCTTTTTTTACTTCAAAAAACCTGGAGTAGGTTCCCTAGAACCTTTCTATCAGAGGTACCAGGATGACTACTTTCTCTTGCCTCATGAGAGCTAAGGTGCAATGAGATCTTTGGGATGGAGAATGGGAGGGGACAAATAAGCGCACAGGTCAGGTGATAAATTCCAGTTTGTAGCCTGAGTGTATTATTTCTAGCACCCCACAGTTGTTAGCTGCCATGTTTTTAGAAAGTGTTTTAGGCCCCCCCCCCCCCCAACCTGTGGAGGCAGAGACAAACTTGCGTCATTGGGAGGTGGAATAGGACCCGAATCTATCTCTGCCTCAGGGGCCACAAAAAAAATGCTCTGGATCCTTTACTTCCTTGACCTCTCCTAAAGGTCTGCCTGGCTTCCTTAAATTCTGCCTGTGAGATTCTAAGGGACCTACTCAGCCATCTTCTGGCTAGCCCGCGTTGGCCAAAGAGATATTCGTCCTATAGACTGGGTGTCAGCTACCCATGGTTTTAGCAAAAATGCTCTCGTCCCAATTCTTGCTTCCAGCCTGATAGAGTCCAGGCAGGCCTCACAAGAAACTCCACCACAACATGCATATATTGCAGTGATTTTAGGATGTCTACACATTTAGGGGTATATTTACTAAGCAGGGAGATTGCAGTGAAATTCGAATTTGAGGAAGTTGCCCATGGCAACCAATCAGATTTGAGTTCACATTCT
>JABWIB010000616.1:78087-108467 GCA_016617825.1 Platyplectrum ornatum | reverse complement strand
CTGCATTACTTTCCATTGCCATTGTACCTCTGCTTCGTGGAACCCTCGCTCCCCTCTCTCCTGTTTAAGGTTCCCTTTAGTACTGTTCTAATCGGCTCCTACACTTGTGCCCCTTGTTCTGACTGTTTGTAATAATGTTTAGCCTGCCTGTGGCATGGCACCTTGTGTTGGATGCTTTGTTATTTCAATAAAACAAGTTAAAGAAAAATAAATGTCTTCTGTGTATTTAGGATGTGTGAAACCTCACGCAAATATATAACTAGAGGACCCCCCCCCTCCTCCCCATTCCTTGTATGGATTAAGATACATTATTTGAAAGATCTAAAGAATTTACCATGATTGTTCTGGTGTATATTTTCTCCTGGGAAAACTGATCCATTATCGTCACTATTCACTAGAATGATCATCGCTCTAGTACGTGCTGGCCAACTATCTTCCTCAGCTGCAGCCTTACCCGAGCCTGGTACATACCCAGTACATACCCAGGGTCTGGTACAGACTTTAGCAGAGGGAATAGGAAGTTCTTTTCTTATTGACAGGCATCCCTGGAATTGGGCAAAAAATCGTGTGTGGCCAGCTTAATTTGTGTAATCTACTCATGGAAGGGACTATATCCATATATCTATTGTTACCCCTATTGTTATTATATAAGGTATATTATTAATGTACCATATAATATACATAAATATCCTTTTGTGTTGATTATGCTGTGAGATTGTGTTTATTGTTTTAATAAATTTCATTTATAATCTATTTAATCTATAAATTTATTCTATATTTGTATATATCTCCTTTTAAAAATTTGTTTTACACCACCAGAGTACTTTTTTGCACAACCTCTGGTCAGTAATGATACAACTGCACACGCTCACTCAGACTGATTGTGTGGTTGTTAAATACAATAGTGCAATTACAATAGAGTGACTTTTGGGAAAAAGTTTTTTGCAATGCACATGTGACTTTTTCTCAGTTATAATGACTGTTTTCTTTTTGTCAGCATTCTTAAGCAACCTTTTTCTGTGGAATTGCAATTACGTAACATATTAGCTTGTTGAAATAAAACATCAGCATATTTCTAATTGGATTTAAGACTTTATAAAGTTAATATACAATATAATAATTCAAGAGTGAAAAACAAAAAAACACTTTATTTAAGGTTTAAAACCTTATTTATTTCATTATGGCATAGAGAATAGATGAAAAAGTGAAAAAAAATACAATTAAAATCATACAATATTATGTACAGTAATGTTTTAATTGTTGAATTGTATAATGACATTTATATGAACAAGGTTCTAAATCTTAAAAGCTTCCCTATATTTCTCTTTTGTTTTATATTGTATAACAGGTATTAAAAACTGGTCCTTCCTGTAGGGAAGCATGAATGGCTTAGTGCGTAGCACTGATGCCTAACAGTGCTAAGGTTGTAAGGACCGCATATATATATGGCGATTGTGTGTTTCCCCCATGCCTGCATGGGTTTGCTCTGTGTATTGGCGCCTAATCCATTCACATTAATAATATTAATAGGGTGCTGCCTGATTTGACCTTATTATACTTGTTTTCATTTATTACACATTGTGATGTCTGGATAGGCGTTGGGTTTTTCAGATGGTGCAATTTATTATATTTATCACTTGAATGAAACGAGCTGTATGCAATATAGACATTTCTTTGAAAGCTTGCAATTTTGAAAAAGTGGGATCAGTGTACATAGTCATGCCCAAATTAAGAGCCAAATGGGCTAGGAGCTGTAAATGATGTAAATGAAAGGCCCATTGGGGTCACATGGGTGTGTGGTGGCAAATTAAATGTGGGTCACTTAATCACGCTGGGCCAGATGTCAATCTTTAGGCACATATGATCTACTCAATAGTGGGCAAAACCATGTTCAATTGCAGGGGGGAGAAAAATGAATGTTAGTGTTTGCATACAGAGAAAATACGGTACTTTTATTTTTGCATTTTGCACACAGATACTGACCGGCGTTACTGTTACACTGTTATTANACTTGTGCTAGGAAACATCCTCTCTCAACTCTAATACCATTTGCAACTAATGTAATTTAACTTCCCTGCCATTCAACTTATGTCAATTGTATCCGATATACAATGTTTCTAGCAGTTAGAAATGATGTACTATTCTGAATTGTTTGAATATATATGTATATAGAGAGGTCTGTTGCTGTGATTATTTGCTTGTCTACATGAAATCCATTATCTCAGATAAATGAATTCAGATAGCAGCCACTTTACAGTTGCGATTTCAGTTGCCTACATCTTACATGAAATATGTAGAAATAAATGTTATTGCTTCTCATAAAGAATCTTTTGTAAAACTTGTATTTTTGGCATATACTTACATTTTTATCTTGCTAGTGAAATTCCATTTGTATAGACATAGGAAATCCAAGATCATTATTATTAATATGCATGTTGTAATGGGTTATAAAGTTCTAGAGAGCTCACTTATACCATGCTCACAGTGACAACCCTCACCAAAGGTTATATTTGTAGATTGCCTAGTGTTTGACATCCTTACACATTCTTCCATAGGATAACATTGTACACACTAACGGGTTTAAGCTCAGTGTCCGGCAGCACTCCACGTGACATTGTATACACCAATCATAGCGCTACACCGTGCCCAGGTAACAATACTGACAGCTTCCCGGGTCCAAGCAGGATAAAACCTTGCTTTTGGTCTGGGTAGTTATTTATATGCCGTTCACACTACTCGAGCAGTCCGGTCAACCTGGCAATTTGACTGAACTGCCCATGTAGTTGAGCTCAATATTAAAGGGGCATTACAGTAAGCACAGGGGCTTTTTTTGTAGCAGTATGTTTAGGGGTGAATGCAAGCTATTACTTTGTGTATGATAATGTTTTCTTTGCTTTAGTAGCCATATTAATTTTATGAAGTGTTATTTAGAAACAAAATAGATTTATATGAAAGTGGTATGTTTTTTTTAATGTATGTGTACAAAACTTGTAGGAAATAACAACTAAACAAATTAAGATGTATTAAGTCATTTTAAGTCAATAACTTTAATGATCATCTCATAGCTACATAAGTTTAAATTGTACAGTGTATTATGGATATAATTTCATTGATGAAGTTTTATGTGGGAACAAATTTCTGGCACAAGGAATTATTATTATTATTTTTTTTTTGCAGGAAATGACTTCTTAAGATGAAAAAGTCATAGTTATGAGAGATTCAGTATGTATCAGTATATCTAACATGGACTTTAGTCTGAAATTGTCATACACAATTACACAGGACTTTTCCCATGCAATAAAGAAATCAGCCCAGCAGATATAAAACCATAATATGCACACACACAAAAGGATGATCAGTCATAAACTGATATTAATGTTCAAGTATAAAAGCTTTCCAGACAGAATAAATCTGACACATATTAAGCTCATATGGCATACTTGCAGTAATAGAAAATAATGTAACATCAAATTTTATTTTGTATAATGAATATGTAAAAATGGTCTTATATTGTCAATGCAGTAGGTTTTAAAATAGTTTACAGTTATATATAGGAATTTCAGAATACCAAAAGCATGTTTCTATTCTTCATGCTTGACCCAGTTTCAGAAATAAGTATTTGTAACTCCTTACATACACTATGGGCATCTGTTAAGTAGCTTGTTCTAAATGTGATTCAGTTGAAGGGAGTTCATAATGACTAAGGCATGGTTAATGGAACCGTACTGCTTTTCTTATCTGTTTCTTTCAGTGGTGGTGTTGAAAAGTTAAATGTATATTTATAGCACTAAGAATCACCATGTTCTGCTGAATGTGCACATCGCAAATCGATGTGGCACGTGTGCTGTGCATATTTCAAGCTACACGCTCCCTGGATAATTTTGGGAGATGTATCTGCAAACGAGAAGTTTGGATATTGGAGCTCATGCCGAATTAACTTTTAATTTAGATTGTCCCCTTTTCTTTAAAACATTATTTGTCAGGGGTGGAGGTATGTTTTATGATGAAATCACCATCAGTATCCTCATCAAATCAGGATGATCCTTTCGAGAACTAATAATAAGGATTTTCCATACAGTTAAGTCAAAGGGCCAGGGGTGGTTGGAAGTATCCATATAATTCTGGAAGGAAAGGTAGGAAGAGCAAGGGAAAAATGTTGCAATCTGTAACTGTGGTTGCAGGACCCTGTAGGGATGTAAAATGAGGAAAACTAGCTCCTGTTCCCAACAAACAAGACAAGGCAATGTTAAATGCCAGTAATAGGACTCTTAAACCTCTAATAAATTAAAAAAGAGCTTCAATGGTGTAAAAATGGAGAATCGAGACCTTGGTTGTCTTGAAATGCTGCAGTGGGTTTTAAAAAAAGATGTTCCTCTCCCTTAGTACTTGGGTACTATAGGTAGGTAAACCCTTCAGTCCCTTCTCAGGTTTGTTAGGTAAAGTTGGTGACCATGTACTGATCCAAAAAACATCAAAAAGCCAGGCAGAAAGAAGGTAATCCACCAATGACCGTGCTGAAATCTGATGTGTGTACATGCATATGGCCAATGTTAAAAAGTTGTGAGGCTTGATATATGCAAACATGACTTACCTCAAGTGTAGGCAGTCATTTAGTACATTATGTATTTTGTTGCTAGAAAGAAAACAAGGGTCGGCAGATTGGGGGTGAAGGGTGTAATTTATCCAAATCATTCTCAAAGCCCTGTCTCCTGAATGACAAAACCCATACATTTGCTATACTTCGTGACATCATCAACCCCCTCCCTTTCATAGTACCGAGGGCCTCAGACACTGATTTATATATATATTGGCTCATGGGAACAAATATAACAGGAAATATTTAGTGCTTAGCATCCTCAATGGTGATGCAAGGAGTTTGTCACATCCTCAAGATTCCACTGTTATAAAACAGGGTGCACTGGATACCGGGTCATTGGTTGGTTCCAGGAAAGGCTATGACCCAGATACAAATACCCTATGTACATGTTTTTACTTCATTTATTTAATAAATCTTCATGATGCATACACTTATTTTATATGAAACAGTAGCAAGAGTTGTATGAACTATGAAAACATGATCATAAACAACCTTTTGTGTATGTCATTGCTTGATCTCTGCATTTACCAGCCTTGACATTTGCAAGCAATGATTCACTAAGGTTTGATAGGTAACACCATAGTGTATTTCTTTGTATACTTTAAATTCAGTGCTGTATCAACACTAAGTTTTCATAGGACAAATATGTACATGGCAAGGAAAATAGTAATATCAGTAAAATCAACATAAAAATAAAGAACTTAGTGTGCATGGCAGAAAGGGTATTTGAAGACTTTACTGGCATTTCTGATGATGGGATTCAGATCCAGACGTCCAAACTGCTGATTTATAAACAATGAAATAACACTTCAGGGGGCGTAGCCTAGATGCTGAAGGAGTAAGACGTGCTTCCCAGAGCTCCGGCGCTTACTCCTGTGATTTATCCTGATACTCACCCTCTCCTGTGGCCCCGGGCAGTTCATCTTGCTCCCGGTGGTGGTCGGTGGCTGGGGTGTACGGTGCGCTTGTCAGCGGTCCCGTTTCGGTCCCCCAGGAGTCGGCAGTGTGCGGCCTGGAGTGCGGCCCGGTGCGGTCCCCCGCTCTGCCCGCGGTGCTGCTGCTCGCCCGAGGCGTGTCTGCACATTGTGGCCTTGTGGTCCTCCCTCCTCTGTGCTTTGGGATCGCCTCTGCTGCCGCCTGCCTGCTCTGTGCTGGTTCTCGCTCCCCCGCTGGAAGTCTCTGCTGGGCGCCCTCTTGGCCGCCATGTTGGATAGGCCTAGCACTCTGTCTTAGTCAACACCGCTGCACCCCCTGAGCCTGGTGACGTGGAATGTTAGGGGGCTTAATAACAAAATCAAAAGGGGTTTGGTGCTGCGGCAGGTAAAATCCTATGATGCGGACATAGTGTGCCTCACTGAGACCCATTTAGTTGGTACTAGATTACTGAGTCTTATAAAACCCTGGGTGGGACAGCTGTTTCATTCTGCACACTCTGCTTCCTCAAGGGGGGTGTCGGTTCTTATACATAAGCTATTGCCCTGTGTGCTTACTGACTCTAAAGTGGACCCTCTTGGGCGATATGTCTTCCTGTCTGTGCGTATTAATATGAACCCATTTTTTATTTTAGCTGTCTATATTCCCCCCCATGTAATGGCGAAGTCCTAAAACTCTGGTGAATTCATGGCGCTTGCTCCGACTACTCCAGTCCCCCATCAAGAACAACAATGTTCTTGATGGGGGACTGGATAGATGGCGGGAGCGGGGGGGGGGGGTTTGCTTCTGAGGGGGGGACTACTCCTTTTTCCAAACTGGTGCATGAGATGGGATTGCTGGATGCGTGGAGAAAACTTAATCCCACTCATCTACAATTCTCCTGTTTCTCACACTCCTACGCCTCATTTTCTAGACTTGACATGGCCTTTATATCTGCTATTTTACTCCCTCGCGTTGAAGCTTCTGAGTATAAAGCACATGGCATTTCTGACCATTCTCCCCTGGTGCTGCGTTTAGATATCTGTCCCATGGTGGGACAGCGGTTCTGGAGCTTTAATCCTTTCTGGCTCATTCGGATGGGTTTGGGCTGTGATTTAGTGGCTCAATGGGAGGGCTATTTTGCGGATAATTTACTTACTGTGTCTAGGCCTATTCTGTGGGATGCTTTCAAAGTGTACCTGCGTGGAATACTTATCTCCAGTGTTACTGTGCTTAAACGGTTGTCTAGAGCTACTGAGGCCTCGCTTGAATGCCAGGCTGAAGACCTTAGTCGGACGCATTTGCTTTCTGGCTTAGAGGCCGATAGGGTCCCATGGCTGTCTGCTAAGCGGGCTTGGACAGATTATCTACTTGATAAATCTAAATGTCGGCTGCTATTTAGTTCGCACGCTCAGGGAGGAGAGTGGTGCGCCACCAGTTCAGGTTATTATTGATGGGTCTGGGACGATACATTATGACTTACCGGATATAGCTGGGGCCTTTGCAAGGTACTTTGAGTCTGTCTATTCTAAACATACGGCTTTGTCACAGCAGGATATTGTCTGTTATCTCTCTGCACTTGATACCCCCCTGACTTGTGACAAGATACGGGATGCCATCTCCTCTCTCCCTAATCGGAAGGCTCCGGGGGTTGATGGGCTTCCTATTGAATTGTATAAAAAACATAGTGATTATTTTGTCCTTCAACTGCTTAAGATTTATGCTGGCCTCTTGGAGTCTGGTAATTTGCCTCAGTCTATGTCTGAAGTGCTCATTATTGTTCTTCCCAAGCCAGATAAAGATCCCCAGTATTTGGACTCTTCCCATCCTATTTCCTTATTGAATACGGATGTTAAGGTTCTCGCAAAGGCTCTTGCTGTTTGCCTCAACTGGGTTATTGGGGAGGTTATTCATCCTGATCAAACAGGATTTATGCCCGGGAAATCGACCAATATTAACCTGCGACGTTTGTACTTGCATCTCCAATTGCAACATCTAGCTTATGACCGGCCTGTGATGGTCTCACTCGACGCCGCTAAGGCATTTGACTCCATCGAATGGAACTATTTATGGGTAGTGCTGCAGATGATGGGGTTCGGGCCCATATTTATCAGTTGGCTGCGCTTGCTGTATTCGGCCCCGGTTGCTAGAGTCCTAGTTAACGGTTATACCTCCTCTGCATTCAAATTGGGACGCGGTTGAACCCTTAGCTTGCTGTATTAGGCAGGACCCTCGCATCAGGGGACTGGGAGAGGGCGTTGGGGAGAAGAAAATAGCCTTATATGCGGATGATATCCTTTTGTTTCTTGCTGACCCGGATGACTCAGTTGCTGCTGTCCTGGAGGCGGTTGAGGGCTTTGGCAGTCATTCCGGCCTGCGGATCAACTGGGGCAAGTCGCATGTTCTCCCACTTAGGGGCTCTCCCCCGGGCGGTTCTCCTCCGTTCCCGCTCCTCCAGTGGGCTTCTATGATTAAATACCTTGGGCTCAGGGTCACTAACACTACCTCCAATTTCATTTCTCTTAACCTTTCCCCATTGCTGGACTATCTCCATGCTAAGGTTGATGTTATGGGCCGGGTTAATCTTGTAAAAATGGTAGTACAACCAAAATTCCTGTATGTCTTGGCTAACTCTCCTGTCTATATCCCTAATGCCTTTTTTCATAAACTGCGTGGGCATCTTACTACCCTGGTGTGGGCGGGTAGGAGGGTTCGGCTTAAATTTGCAACGCTGTGTCGTGCAAGCCGTGCAGGTGGCTCTCCTTATTATGCAGGTGTATTATTGGGCGGCTCAGCTGGCTCTTCTACGGGATTGGGTGGTGGAGTCGTCACATGGTGACCTGCATTGATCTCTTGTGCGGCAATCCGCATTGGATCATACTCCTATACAATGCCTGCTGTTGGCCGCAACGGGTTCCCCCACTAGTTACTCAAGCTAAATCTGTTTGGACTGCGGTGTCTGCCCTCATGCACATGAGGGGTGGGATCCTGGTACTCCCCTGTGGAATAACCCTGCCCTGAAGGAGCTGGCGAAGTTGGATGGGTGTGTACTTTGGAAGAGATATGGTGTGAGGATGCTGGGGCAAATTTATGACAATAATATTCTTAAACCCTTCCCCCAATTGTCTGAGGAATTTGGTATCCCGTGTACTTTTTTCCATTACCTCCAGCTCTGCCACTAGTGTCGTCGCCCCTTAAAGTTACGCTCTATAAGCTGGAGATGAGGCGCTTAATTTCCTTTCTATATTCCTATTTGATAGCAGGTCCCTTAGAGGTTGAACTTCTCTCCTTAAGAATAGGTGGGTTACTTACCTGGGCCCGATGGAGGATTGGCATAAGCTTCTGGCGAGTTCCTGTAAATGTTCCTCCTCTATACGGTTTCAGCAAATACAGTTGTATACCGTGTTTCCCCGATAAGACACTGTCTTATTTTTTTGGTCTAAAATAAACACCATAGGGCTTATTTTCGGGGTAGGTCTTATTTTAATTAACATTGACAGAGATTTATATAAACAGTACTGCTTTTATCCCCATCATGCCCCCTAGTCCTGCTTTTATACCCATTATGCCCCCAAGTCCAAGGAAATTCACTAGGGCTTATTTTTGGGGTAGGGCTTATTTTGGACTGTTTTGCAAAAATTAGGGTAGGTCTTATTTTTGGGGTAGGTCTTATTATCGGGGAAACACGGTATTATGCATCGTTGCTATCTCTATCCCTAGCTCCTGGTCCTCCTCTGATAGGTGTCCCAAGTGTGGTGCCCCATGCTGCACCTTTTGGCATTTAGTGTGGGAATGTCCTGTGGAAATTGCCTGTTTGGGTTGCACTTGGGAGATGCCCTGAGTCGTGACCTACAGCTATATGTAAATGGCCTCTGCCTAATAGCGAAAGTATGTTTGGCAAGAAAATGGATGGCTCCTACTGCCCCCTCCCTTCGAGAATGGATTCACCTGGTAGACTGCACTTTGGCTCATGAACGCTTTTTCATCGTGTTTGGGCTGGGTGGTTTGACTGTCCATTAATTTGTACTATACTCGCAGATTCTCCTGACTAGCTCTGTTATTTTGCTTGTGATGATGTACTTGCCTTTTTCCTTTTTGTTCTTACTGTATGTATATTTCATGCTGGGGTTGGGACATGGCACCTGGGGTATTGTTGGGGGGGGGTTTCCCTCCTAATGTGAATTGGCCTCAGAAATGTCTCGCTACGGCGTGTTTGTTTGCTCTTGCCTCCTTTGTTAGTATCTGCTTATGTATAAGCCTGTATGCCTGTATTCTTTTTCATTTCCCTGTACTGTCTGACATTTTCTGCAATCAATAAAATGTTTCAAATAAAAAAAAATAAAAATAACACTTCAGAACAATGGTGATATGAATCTGTTTTCCATATGATAACTTTCTATACGTAGGACTTCACGCTACAATTTTACAATTAAATAGTAACATTTGCAGTTTGTAAGTATGAGCTATTCTGAGGTCCTTAGGGTCAGACAACTGAACCATGACACAGGAGCTGGGTCGACAGAGGGTGTTTCAAGATTTCTTTCCCTAACCCCCCTTTCCACTTCCCTAATTCTCCCCTTACACTTCCCTAGCCTCTAATCCACTCAGCCTAACCGCAACCTACCTTTTCCTGCAGCCTAACCCTAACCCTCCATTCCTCGCTGCATAACCCTAAACTTTCCCTCCCCGCTATCTATTATTAAATGTTAGGGCTAGGTGGCGTTATTACAATTTGTTGTATGTCTTTCGACATAATATTCCATTTATAAAAATGTCTTTTGGCATACTATGTCAATGGGGCTGTTTCAGTAGCGATTCCATCCCCATATGCGCAGGACTGCAAGCATAGTACCGTATTTAAGGCAGCGTTCTGAGCTCGGAAGAGACTTAAGTTTCTTACCTGGAGGGGGAATACATTAAGAATTTACAATTTATCTGAACTGGCTTTTAGACTCCAAATGACTGGTATTCTGAATCCGTGCCAGCGTTTCTTTTGTGGTAAGTTTGCAGTGTCAGCCATCAAAGAATTTAATGTTGATGTATATGTAACTTCCTTGTGATCTGCGTTATGCATGACTGACTCATTCTCTGTTAATTATTTAGTAGAACTTGGAAAGTTACTTTATGTCATTGAACTCTTACACTTTATAAAGGCTTCGGATGAATAAACATTGGCATCTTATATGTATAATCAGGGATAAACAGAACTTCACAGTTTTAATTGGTAACTGTTGAAACACGTGTAACTGATTATAGCATAACTCACTTCATTGTGGCCTAAATACAATTATAGAATTACGTTTTAGGGCTTTCCGAAAGTGAGACAATTTTTACTAAAAAGGCAAAATGTTTGCTCTCTAAATATAACAACAATAATTGCATTAAAGCTTATATTTTGTACATAATTTTAGTTATATAGCTAGGGAAATTTGTCATGGTTTGTAGAGAAACATGTTGGGCATAACTACAGCAGCTCATCTGTTGTCGATAATGCTCTGTTGGCGCTAAATATGTATATAAAGGGTTAAGGGTCATTTTATACTAATGAATGCAAAGGGGAGGTGTTAGTTCCCTCCTGATAAGAGAACAATAGTAGGGGGCAAGATAGGTGTTAAGTTGGCCACACACTAGATGATTATCAATCTCACAATTATTGTGAATTGGGCTAAAAATCATTCTAGTGTGATTTTGTTTAAAAATACGATAAAGCGCTAGGAAATGATTATAAAATCGGATGGAAAATCCAATTGATAATTGTGCCCTAGCTCCTATTTTATAAGTGAATCCACCTTTATACAGGTTATCTGCAGAGCTGAAGAGGAAGTCTTGTTCTTCCTTCCCCATTCACTCATATATATATATATATATATATATATATATATATATATATACACACTATAATGGGATGTTTTCCCTGTGATAGTGATAATTGGTCTAGTGTGTGCCCATCTTTAGTATGAAGTGCACTGCTGGTAACCAATATAATAAAACAACATTTTATTGATATTTATTAAAATAGAGTAATTTTGTAATATGTTCCTAATTGCGTAAATAAAAATCTCTAAAACAAAAAATTAAACCGTTAAAGTATAGGAAAGTAAAATTGAAAATTAAAGTAGTGATAAGTGTCTGGACCCAGACTTGCAAAGTTTAAGTGATCTACGCATGTTTCCATGTTGAAAAAACATATGGGGAGCAGGTTTCCATGTTAGCATGCCTAATCTCTTCCCCATTTAAACGCTTATCTGCTTCGTACATAAGCAGATCAGTGCGTTGATTGTGTTAGAGAATGGAGAGGGCATTGAAATCGCATCTGGTCCAAGGTGGGTAAAAACTTTTTTTAAATGACAGCCCATATCCCTGCTTTATATATAACTAAACTTATGTAAATGATGTTAAAATATGTAATGATACTATCTAGGGCAAGTTAGTAAAGGTTCTTGACCTACATACATTGTGTCTGCAGCAGTGGCTTGACTGAAATGTAAAGTGGGGCTGACTGTTTAAGATAATAGACCAAAAAAGTAGTGAAATGAAAAGGACTAGCCAAAATGGGGATTAGAAACAATAATAAAGAGAGCTACGGGTTGTTAGAAATGCACACAGTGTACCCTTCACGTCATTTATTTCATCTGAAGCATTATGGTGTCATGCGACCCTTCCTAAGAAAGGTGGGGAGTTGGTGCGGAATATAAACTTCTACCCGGTGTACGCCAGAGCCTCTGAAGGTGAGGATGGGTTTGCGGCAGCTCGTGATCCCCAACTAAACCACTACTAAGTAACAAGGGGCCCAGACAAGAAACAATGAGCCCAGACAAAACAATACTGACAAAAGTAGAACACAAAAGGGACAGAGAGAGTTTATGGCCTAAAGTTACTAAGCAGGGTGATTGAAAAGTAGGGATGTTGCCCATAGCAACCAATCAGATTCGAGCTCACATTCTCCAATGTATAAAATGTAACTCAGAGCTTGAATCTGATTGGTTGCTATGGGCAACATCCCCTCTTTTCTATCTCCCTGTAATCTCCCTGCTTAGCCCTATGTGTGTGTCCAGCTTTATGCTATAAATATAATAGTGTATATAATTTTTTTCATATAGAAAACAGAATAAAATAGAAGTACAATAACTTAAACTAAAAAAGATGATTCCACAGCAGACCAGCCGTAGTAGGCAATATGAGTGAATTGTGATATGGATGAGAACATATTCTTTGTAAAACCATAAAATACACATTTCAGATGAAAAATCCTCACTTCTGGACTGCCATACATAGAGGATTTATACCACAGTGAAATGAAAAGCTCTTCTTAATATCACTTTCTACATATTTCACCACAGTAAGTGTGTCATTGGAGCTTGGAATAGCCAGAAACAAAAATATACACAAAAAGACCTCTCGCATTATTGTTTCAGCAAGTCCATCGCTTATATTTATTGGATCCTACAAAGAAGAAACTTTTCAGAAAATGGTTTTATTTTCATGAAGATTATTGTAGTTGTTTATTGCAATTTTCCATTTAGCATTATGGAAAAAATTTTAATTAGTTAGATAATAAATCAGCTATAAACAAGAGTCTCAGGTTTAGTACAGACGACTTCAGACTGATGTGTGCAAATATTTTGTATGGTTAAATGAAGATTTCGAGAAATGTCATTACTTTTTCAAGTCTTTAATTATGGCCTATTTCAGGTCAGCCCATATCACTTCAGGGCATATTGTGTTTCTCTGTCATTTTTAATTAAACACATTAATATATCAAATTTCCTGTCTATATCCTTAGTAATAAGCTCTGTTGAACTCATAATCATTCCCTGGATAGTTACATTAGCAAAGTCATTGTGATTAATATTGAATTTGTAAGAAATACTATTTGTAATAAAAAGTAAACCATATTATATTTGTACTTATAGGAATGGATTAAGACCTCTGCTCCAGCCGCAGTGGTTGTCTTCTCACTCATATGGATTTCCCCTAGGTATCCCTACCTTAAGATTTCCACATTATCCCCGGGTAAAATGGGGACAGTGCGTAAGTATAGATAAGGACTGAAGATAACCGTTACGGTACTAGATGCGTCACTTCCCTTTCTTACAGAGGGGGGTTGCTTCCACTTTGTAAAATGTCCATCTTATCATTAAATTTTTTCCGTGAGGGATCTGTTTGGGGAAAGAGCTTTCCTAAAGTGAGCATTTTTGGATTCTAGGAAATACTATAGTAAAATGTCCCCTTTTAGGAAGGTCCTTTTATCTTGTCTGTAATTGATAATTATTCATATTTTTTAAATTATCCTTAATAATGTTGTTATTATTATTATTATTATTATTAATAACAATATTTATAAGGTGTCTCACAGTATATGATGTACAATAGGGAATACAGTACCAACCTGAACATTGAGGTAGAAAGCACATAGTTTTTATGTGTGATAACCCTTAAAGGACATTAGCATGACCACAGGATGTTTCATTCATGATTTATTTTACGTCATTCTGTTTTGCACTTGTTTCTTGTGTGCTTNGACTGCACACTTTTCTCTACTGCATATTAGTTAACTAAACAAAATTATTATATAACAAAATTCATTATGTACTAATTATCTGAAGTACCTTTAAGTAAATCTGCTTTTTCTTGATGAGTCAGTCAGGAAACCATCAGGCCTTGGTTTATATTAGGACCCTCAAAGAGTGATCTGGTTATGATTTAGTATGTTGGAAATTTATATATAGTTCATATAAAGCATATAAAGTTCATATAAAGCAGCGCATAAAAGATAAGGTAGCCACCAAGTGTACAGGGCCTTATACCAGTTANGGGAGTAAACTCTCCTCTTTCTCATAGATAACAGTTATGCCATCAAGGCATATCAGGTTGACTGATACACAGTTAGTATCACTTCATCGTCAGTATAGTGTCCTTTATCCTCCATCCTCAACATGGCAATTTTAACATGGTTCCCATATTTTTACATTTACTAAATGTTGATTTAAAAATACTGAAAATTTTCCAGTAAAATCGATGTTTTATTATGCTGTGCACTTATGAGCGTTGAAAACTCGAATGACATTATGCTGCTATAGTAATAGAATGAGGTTTTGCGGTAGCATGCTCAGTGTGAACGCACCTTGTGATATACACGGGCAGCTTTGTGGTATTAATGTAGTCATGGGGAGGTAGTAATGTAGGAAAATTGTTGTGTAGGGGTTTTTTTTTACTCACGTTATGGTGCTGGTACTAGGTACACATGCCAATGCTTAAAGGGACAGGGATGTTTTTTTTTTCTTTTTTTTATGTGTTTTATTTTAACAGATTACTATGGCACCAATGTCTGTGGATTTGTAAATGAGCAAATCAACGGCATTTCACAGCGACATGCCTTCGATTTGGTCATTTTCAAATTGACAGCTATTGATGAAGTTTAACTCTCCATCTAATTTCTCTTTTAGTGAATTTAGAAAAATGGCAATTATAATCATGACACAATCACCACGATTTACTGCAATGTGGAATTGTAGTATAGATCACCCTTTAGTACATATACCCCTGAAGTCCTTCATTTCTGTGTTTTTTTTATACAGTTGAACAATTGTCTGGATTTATTTACAATAATAATAATTCTCTCACACTGTGTTCCTAGGAACAGGAAATTAAGTGTATAAGAGGAAATATGTGTTTGCTCCCTTTTATTTCAATTCTGTTAACCATGTTGCTATTAATATAATTTCTGTATTTTTGCTCTCTACACCATTTAAGAAAAGGAAACTTTTCTATTCTTTAGTCATCTACCACTAATTAATTACTAATATATGATGCCTATTGTATTCATATCAGGGCTCGAAGTGAGGGTGTATATAGGGGTATTTTGTGTTTCCGTTCCGCCACTTCTAAATGTCCATACCACCACTTCTAAATTTTCACGTCGACCACTGATTCATATTCAAACATAACTTTTTGTAAAGTGATGTTTGCATCATCACACAATTCTGAAAAGGGTGCTATTCACAAATAGCATTTTCTCATAGCTTCTGAGAAAGAGAGAAGCCAGAGAAGGCAGAAAGGGAAGTTTTGGGACCGAATCCTCACCAATATGCGAACTCCATACGCTCCGAGATCTGGATTTACAAGCCGTAGAAGTGAATGAACTCCCTTGTACCCTATCTTTANAATCAGGTGCGGATTGGGTTTTTGCTGAACCAGCTCTAAACATTATAAAGTTCTGGTACTTAATCCATGATTCCTGCCTGTCCAAGAAGTTGGAGTTGCAGGTCTGTAAAATTGCTTTCAACTAATTCTGGGTATTTTATGAATAGCTCTATAGCTCTTCCCGCTCCCAGCCTAGCTTCAGTGTTAGTGTTAATCTTGCCATACTCTATAAGATAAATAGTTCCAATCAAAAGATTTTTCAAGAGTGGGTAAAACCATGTTGAATTACAATCAGTATTACAAGTGAGAGACAATNTTTCCAGCACAAGTGTAATAACAGTGTAACAGTAACGCTGGTCAGTATCTGTGTGNAANATGCCAAAATAAAGTATTCTCCCTGCATGCAAACACTGACATTCATTTTACCTCCCCTGCAATTCATCATGGTTTTACCCACTCTTGAAAAATCTTTCAATTGGAACAATTTATCTTATAGTGTATGCCCAGCTTTAGTTAGTTGAATCATTTGTTTATGCTGACACAATCGTGCTATGTTACAGATTAGCACATATGTGTATTTATAATAGTATAGTGTACCCAGCCTTAAATTTTATACAATATATGTATTTCCTATACGGTTCATAATTTTTTGTAAACACAGCTATGGCCCTTTATATTNAATGCCACAGCATTGCTTGGGTGGACGTTAAAGACAATACAAGCGAATATTACAACAATTTCTCACCTGTTTTATATATGTTTATCTCCTTGATATCNCTGCTGTAATGGAGGTCTGGGATGTTCTTATCCTCAAATGTTCTAGCACATTTGGAAGTTTATTTATTTGTTGTTTTTTTTTCGTAAAATACATCATATTCACCAGATGAATAAGGATCAAGGGAACACAAACAGCACAGGTTGCTATAGAAACACTCGGCAGATAGACTTTCTAAATGTATAAAGCAGAATACAAGCGCGTTGAACTATATTTATGGCTTCAATTCTTTTGTGGAAAATGGTTCTAATGGGTTATATGTGGAAATACATGATGCTGACTGATAGTACTAAATAATGCACAAAAATGATGGTTTGTTTGAAGAAATCATTGATGGAGACATCAGCGGGAATTTTATGTGCTGAAACATCATGTGCAAAATGACTTGTGTATGAATGATATATGATTAGGGTTACATTGGCAGGTTGTAGAATGAGGTGTCTGTCTACATAAATATATATATATGTATTATGTAAATGACAGCTATTCACAGTCTCCGATATGAAAAGAGAATACTAATTGTCAAAAACTTACACATGAATATTGTGTATTTTACCTTTGAGTATTATATTCACTGTTGTCTATTGTTCTCAGATAAAGCATGTTAAATCAACAAANGTATTGAATGCCAATGGTGGTCACTTTGTACTATGCCCAAATGCCAATTCTACTCCTCATTNTTTAGTTAAACATAATAATTTCAAATAAAATCGTATTTTATGTTCTATTATTGATTGAATACTTTTGTACTAGAATAGCATGCAGCATTTGATCTACTAAGAGTATTTCTAATTCTATAGGAACCATGGAAAATGCTGACACAATGGATCTGGTGCTGAGTTAGATGTTAGGAGTATTTTGGAAAATCCATGTAACATGGTTTATTCCAGATCACATTTACTCTATGTTTTCATTGCTCCGTGTCAGATCCTGCAAAGACAACTAAAACTATATGGTACCGGACAAGTAGCTGAATGTAATTCCCCTAACATTTGGAATATGGGAAGTGATGATGTAACAGGTCACAGATCGGGTTAATCATCTTCATGAATCTCCCCATCTGATTGCTGTGGACAACAATTGTACGTGGGCATCTCATCCATTCATTGTTGCTCTTTATGCAGAGCCACATGCATTATATTGATGTCCAAAACTCATTGAAAAAGTGTAATGTTACATTAAATTCGGGGTACTTGGAAGCTATGATGAAGAATCAAAACACTTCTGAGAACAGTGGGCCAGTTCTTTAGGCACTCATGACTTAAGCTGGGCATACATTATGCAATAAATTGTTCCAATCGACCAGCTGTAGTCAAGAGTGGACATAACCATGTTGAATTGCAGGGGAGGTTAACTAAATATTATTGTTTGAATGCAGGGACAATACTGCATTTTGCACTCCTAACTTAAGCTGGGCATACACTACAAATAAATCGTCCAATATGAAGATTGGATGGAAAATTAACCAATTTTTTTGTATGTAGGGAAAAATATGCAAATTAGTAATTCCAAATTATTTCTTTTTCCCCCCAAAAATAGTTTGGTTTATGCTTCTAAAGTGGGTCTTAATGGCAGGATTATTGCAAGTGCCCATACACTGAACGATTTTTTTCCCTTAAAAACAATTTAAGAAAAACCGTGCAATTGGAATGATTTATCTTATAGTTTATGCCCAGCTTATAGTTGGTCGATTGGAACAATTTACCATGTTGAATTGCAGGGGAGGTAAAATGAATGTCAGTGTGTGCATGCAGGGAGAACACTTTATTTTTGCATTTTGCACACAGATACTGACCAGTGTTACTGTTACACTGTTATTAGACTTGAGCCATGAGTGCCTAAAGATCTGAATCTCTTGTATATCTGTTGCATTAAAACCCTAGAAAAGAAGCAGAAGTGGCATTTACAAGTTTATTTGCTTTCTTCAAAATAAATACTAACTACCAGTTTCCTTGGTAAGAGATATGATAATGATTTCCACAGTAAAGCTCCAGACTATGGATTATTGTTCGACTGTCAACGTCTGTCTTCTAGAATGTGTTATGTACATTTAACATTTTATTCATATTGTTTTGTAACATAAACAGTTTTTCTTTTTGTAAAGAAACGTTGAAGAAAATACAAATTATTACTGTTTCATGGGACTTGTTCATTAACTAGGAAAATTCATATTTTATCAGTAAGATTTCAGGTAGGTACATTATTTGCAGATATTGTTATATCTCAATAGCTGAACCAGTGCTATACATGTGCTATTGGTTTCTTCGAATCAAGAAAGACATGGGCTAAATATAGTAACCTCAGCGTTTCAGCCGAAAATTGGCTGAAATACTTAAAAGTTTTAGAGCAGATAAGAAGCAAACAGCCCATTCAATCATCTCATTTCTCTATCTCCTTAAAACAGGCACATCTTATAAAACAAGTAGAAACCTTGTTGGATATTGCATGATACACTGTCATTCATTGAGCTGTAATCAGCCATCAACGTACAATACATAAATTAAGATTCCCATAGCACAAGTCTGTGTTTTTATTGGAGATTACACTATGGTGTCTTAGAAATGAACTGGGATTTCGAATGTTACTAAAGTTCTACAAAATAAATTTATAGACATCAATACAGTACAATAAGAACATACTCGCTGATAACTGATCCCGAACTGATCGCAGCCATGAGTATGCATAGCTTATACACAGTCATCGGTCACTTTCACATCATTCTGTAAGCGTTTTAGGTAAGGTATGGAAATGTTCGTGAAAAGTTAATGAAAAATAATAGTATTAAATAAGAATTTCTTAGCCAGCCAATCAGCAAGCTGATACGTTAATAGGAAGTCCTTGAAGCCAAGATGGTCATGTATCTGATCATGTTACTTCAATGAGGCTTTCTGCTCTGTATACCTGTATGTTTGTAGGCACCTAAGTTACTTGTGCCTTATGTACGTCACTCTAACCTTTTATGTTTTCAATAAATGTCATTGTAATGAACATTTTCTTGCTGATCATTTTATTTTACATACACACTGACATTGAAAACTGATTATTTAATCCACTTGCCTTTTAGTGGTTTAATTCGGTTTTTGAATTGTGACCATTGCAATCAACCATTATCATTAATAGGTGCACTTGATCTGCAGCAATGTTACAGTTAATATCGTGAAATATCGGCACTGACCCTAGGGAAAATCATGCTGTCTGCGGGCCATCCACGAGATCGATATCGTTCTCATGGTGACCAGAATAAAAAAAGAAATATAACATACTTACATTCCTGATGTCTTCATCGGGCACCGGAGCTACACCTTCTTGCGATGGTCCGGCATCTCCGTAGTACGGAGAGACACTGTATATGCGTGGCCAGGAATGCAAGTATGTTTTTATTTACAGGTATTTTTATTGATCAATGATTGATCAATAATATCGCTTGTTTAGGTTTTTCAGCGTTTCATCGCCATTTCTTTATTTTTAATGAGGCCATCCACGGGCCGATTTTCATGACAATCGTGGGTTTAGGGTAAAAATCGGCCCATGGGTGGCCACCTTTACATGGTGTGTCTGCCAGAAACCAAGGATTCCCAGCCGGACAATGACACTACCTCCCATAGTGTATGGTTCATCTGTCACTGGTTTTAATCAGTGTATCTTCTAATCTTATTAGCTCATGTTTGCTTACAGTTCAATATCTGTGTATGTGTGTACAGTTTCTAATCACATTTGTGAGAATCATCTAATATAATTAGCATTATTCATGTTTTTAACATTTACATGAAATGACTATTATCTAATAAAATATTTGTTGATGTTAGTGTTTCATAGGCAATATGAAGCATGCCAAAAACTGAACGTTGATTAACATATTTATTCTATAGAACTGAATTCTAAAAGGGCTTTATTTATCAACCATACTTCCTGTTATACAAAATGATTAATGTTGCTGTTTTAGCTATCATCATATCCTATTATTCATATAACAGGAATATTAGTAACATCATAGCAGTTAATCAGCTCAGACAATAATTGTGTTTGGCTTTTATAGCTACATTGACTGCAGTTGGAGAGGTCATGCTTAGTTTCTTAAGAGGAAGTTGCCATTACGAACTATTTTAACATCAAATGGTATTTCCCTTTCTGCAAAAAGGACTGTGGATATCAGCAAAGAAGCCACAGTCTTGCACAACTGAACTGCCTGACATAACGGCCTAAATTTACTAAGCAGAGAGATCGAAAAGTGGGGATAGCAACCCATCAGATTCAAGCTCTCAGTTNCACTTTACATACTTGNGAATGTGAGCTTGAACATGATGGGTTGCTATGGGCAACATCCCCACTTTTCAATCTCCCTGCGCGCTTCAGATGTATGGTGGTGAAATTGCTAGCGCACTGACCATGTACTCTTACTCCCCCGCTCACCTAATTTANGCTAGGTGGGCAGGGAGTAAGATTTAAATGCTACATTGTGGACTGGGTTTGACTAAGGGGCCGATTCAATCCCCTTCGCGTGTTCTTTTTCTGCCTTACGCTGTTTGCGTAAGGCAGGAAATCTCGCGTTTTTTTCGTTCGCACCTCATAGAGATGCGTACAAAAAGACGTGAGATTTAAGTCCCGTAATAGACGGGAAAAAGCGCACTTCGCCTTTTTTCCCGTCTTNGCNCGAGATTGAATCGGCCCCAAAATGACTAAAGGCATAAACGCTGCCATTCCCCGCACCAGAGAGGGGAGTGACAGGGGTGTACACTCCCTCCCCCACACTTCAGCCTGTATCTGGTCTCATGGAGAGCTGGATCTGGTCCAGTACTATCAAGATGCTATAACAAAGGTATGTGTCCTGTGAATAGCGCCACCCATGGGCATGTCTAGCACTGCCAGGAAAACTATTTTGCTATTAAAATGACAGCATCAGTAGTATTTATTGATTGTCAGATTGTTAGGAAAGAAATACTATATTTATTGTGAAGACTGTGAATAGATGAACCTCTGACTTCTTTATCTTTGTAATAATAGGACACCATTTCTAAATCCTGGCATCATACCACAATGATTTCTTGAATTATAGCAGGGAGACTCTCCAGGATTTTTGGGAGTCAGGGAGATCACCCGCTCCTACCTGATATTCTTACTATGACTAAAATATTATGTACCATCAGACATATCTGTTGTTCCCTTTTCTCACTGACACTGCTATATCATGTAGTTTTGCTCTGCTATTTATATTTGCATATATTTGTATGTTTCCAGTGGACTTTGTTTATAGTAATCTAGAACATGCAAAGTGAAAGAGCTCACATGTTATCCCACGCTATACAAGTGACCCTAACATCAACAGCTGGCAAGGCAGGATATTCTTTCTGGCTGAGCGTATTGAACAAGTGTCTATTTATTTGTCTCTATGTACACATAGAGACAAATATGTTTTGTCTATTTCCTTCAAGCGATATGGCACAGTTGGGAAAGTTGTTACTTATCTTTGGTCTGGGCAATATAAGTATCTATTGCATGTTAATAACCTTTATATAAAATTATGATGTTATAAATGTCAATCATAAACCTCACAATGATGTATTTTATTTTTACTTTTTAATCGAATACATTATACTGTTGGAGACAAGTGGTGTGACTGTGCTTGTTTAGATCATTTGTTAGACCCATGCAATATAGATCAGGCATAGATAACCTGTGGCACAGCAGTTGTGGAGCTACAGGTTACTTAGTACTTTATTGTTTTCCCCTGTGCCTATTCTGATGGAGCTTTCTGGGAGTTGCCTGTGCCTTTTACAGATCAAAACTGCTGACTGGGTGAGACTCAGATCACATTTACATTTAATCTAATATTTAAACACAGGCACTGACTGATATTTTTTTTAGCCTGAGCTGCAAAACGCTTGTCTGAACCTATAAAAACCAGATGCAGGGAGTGACTATACCATGAGCCGGTTTGTTCCCCCCCCCTCTTTTAGTTTTGTGTTGTTGTTGATTTGTCCTTTGTACATTTGCAATGTCTGTTTGCTTTGTTGCATATTATGCCTGTTAACATTGCATTAAAANAAGCTCTCAGTTGCACTTTACATACTTGGGAATGTGAGCTTGAACATGATGGGTTGCTATGGGCAACATCCCCACTTTTCAATCTCCCTGCGCGCTTCAGATGTATGGTGGTGAAATTGCTAGCGCACTGACCATGTACTCTTACTCCCCCGCTCACCTAATTTANGCTAGGTGGGCAGGGAGTAAGATTTAAATGCTACATTGTGGACTGGGTTTGACTAAGGGGCCGATTCAATCCCCTTCGCGTGTTCTTTTTCTGCCTTACGCTGTTTGCGTAAGGCAGGAAATCTCGCGTTTTTTTCGTTCGCACCTCATAGAGATGCGTACAAAAAGACGTGAGATTTAAGTCCCGTAATAGACGGGAAAAAGCGCACTTCGCCTTTTTTCCCGTCTTNGCNCGAGATTGAATCGGCCCCAAAATGACTAAAGGCATAAACGCTGCCATTCCCCGCACCAGAGAGGGGAGTGACAGGGGTGTACACTCCCTCCCCCACACTTCAGCCTGTATCTGGTCTCATGGAGAGCTGGATCTGGTCCAGTACTATCAAGATGCTATAACAAAGGTATGTGTCCTGTGAATAGCGCCACCCATGGGCATGTCTAGCACTGCCAGGAAAACTATTTTGCTATTAAAATGACAGCATCAGTAGTATTTATTGATTGTCAGATTGTTAGGAAAGAAATACTATATTTATTGTGAAGACTGTGAATAGATGAACCTCTGACTTCTTTATCTTTGTAATAATAGGACACCATTTCTAAATCCTGGCATCATACCACAATGATTTCTTGAATTATAGCAGGGAGACTCTCCAGGATTTTTGGGAGTCAGGGAGATCACCCGCTCCTACCTGATATTCTTACTATGACTAAAATATTATGTACCATCAGACATATCTGTTGTTCCCTTTTCTCACTGACACTGCTATATCATGTAGTTTTGCTCTGCTATTTATATTTGCATATATTTGTATGTTTCCAGTGGACTTTGTTTATAGTAATCTAGAACATGCAAAGTGAAAGAGCTCACATGTTATCCCACGCTATACAAGTGACCCTAACATCAACAGCTGGCAAGGCAGGATATTCTTTCTGGCTGAGCGTATTGAACAAGTGTCTATTTATTTGTCTCTATGTACACATAGAGACAAATATGTTTTGTCTATTTCCTTCAAGCGATATGGCACAGTTGGGAAAGTTGTTACTTATCTTTGGTCTGGGCAATATAAGTATCTATTGCATGTTAATAACCTTTATATAAAATTATGATGTTATAAATGTCAATCATAAACCTCACAATGATGTATTTTATTTTTACTTTTTAATCGAATACATTATACTGTTGGAGACAAGTGGTGTGACTGTGCTTGTTTAGATCATTTGTTAGACCCATGCAATATAGATCAGGCATAGATAACCTGTGGCACAGCAGTTGTGGAGCTACAGGTTACTTAGTACTTTATTGTTTTCCCCTGTGCCTATTCTGATGGAGCTTTCTGGGAGTTGCCTGTGCCTTTTACAGATCAAAACTGCTGACTGGGTGAGACTCAGATCACATTTACATTTAATCTAATATTTAAACACAGGCACTGACTGATATTTTTTTTAGCCTGAGCTGCAAAACGCTTGTCTGAACCTATAAAAACCAGATGCAGGGAGTGACTATACCATGAGCCGGTTTGTTCCCCCCCCCTCTTTTAGTTTTGTGTTGTTGTTGATTTGTCCTTTGTACATTTGCAATGTCTGTTTGCTTTGTTGCATATTATGCCTGTTAACATTGCATTAAAACTAAAATAAAGAATTAAAAAAAAAAACAGATGCAGGTTTCAGCACAGCAAAACAAATAAATACATAAATAATTAAAAAAAACCCACAGACACATTTAATTTATTTGAATAATATTTTTATTATTTATTATTTTATTTTTTATCTTTTTTTTACAGTTAATGAGGCAGGTAATTGTCCAGACATGGTGCAAGCTACGCTTGTAATTAGCAGAGTCACAAGCAGTTCAAATCTTATAGACATCGTCACATGGACGATGTCTGCACTGCTCCCCCTGCAGCTCACACTGTACGAACGGTAGCTGTGTCTCCCGAAGCACAGCACTGAACTCTAGATAGAGGAGATACAGTTCCCATTAGTACTCACTATTCCCCTGTAATAAAATAACTCCTACAATGTTCATGGTGAATTTTCTTGGGGTCGAGGGGAGTTCAGTTATTTCAGTTACTATTTATTTTGAACATATTTTTGGACGAATTTATTTATTAAACAGTTTTATACCAGTTTAAAGTTCAAGGGGTATAGAAAAAAAGGGGGAGATGGGTAAAGGAACCACATATGTATTCAGGTTTATCCCATCGCAGATGGGGGTACAAATAGAATAAAACACAGTAAAAATGTGTGTAAATACAAGGTATCAACATGGAGCAACAGTAAAGTAGGTTCCAGTAGAACCGGAGGAAGAAAGGAAAGAGGAAGAATAGGGGAAGGTCCGGAGAGAAAGATATATTTTACTTTTGTATGTTTTACTTTTATTTGGGGGGGATTAAAAATCTCCTCAAAAGGAAACTTTGGATTCTGAGAAAGCAAGTCCCTATAATAAGTCCCCATATTATTTTATGTCCCATTATTTTCTATATCACAAATCTTATATATAATGTGGAGTTAAAGTAAAAACATCACTATAGAATATAATGATAGAATTAGGTCAGTCTGTTCTATATAAAGGAGTGTTTGAATTGTTCCCCGGTCTGCTGGTTTGTCTCATCTTATCACCTGCTTGTTTGGTTTCCATATGATATTAGTGTCACACAGACATTTCATGTTGTATGACTAAATATGTTTCTGTACCCAATACACATGATGGGAACAGACATTTTGTGAATGTGATTATGTAAATATGTGCTACCAATTCTTTACTCCTATTAATAAAAGGCATCCATTATGTTATGTTTCATAAGACATCCTTGTGTTTTGAATGGATATACTTCATATTGAAGTTTAACAATTGATGTGATAACTGCAGACAGTGAAGCACAGTGTAATTTCCTTTCCTGATGGCTTTTGACTTTTCAATGAAAACCTTTTTTTATCACTGTAAATGATGCTAACGTACATTCCAGCAATTTTATACTGATTGTTATGTAGGAGGTGCAGAATTGGTTCAGTTAGTCAAAATAATGAGAACTATTATAAGGATATGTGAATACTTAATATTATAGTATTAATATGTAATGATGTGTAAAGAATATATACATTAAACCAGTGCTCAAAGTAGGCTGGTATGTTATACTGGCACCTTTTCACCTACTAAGCCCCCCTGGACTGGAGGAGAACATTTAAAAAAAAAAAAAACCTGCAGGCGGGGCTTATACAAGGGGGAGGGGCTTAGGTCCATACGCCCACTTAAAAATACCCACTTCGAGCCCTGCATTAAACACTTAACTGATTATAACCAGACACAATACTTATTCCCCATGTTGACAGTGGAACGGATCCAAAATGTATTAATAAGAGGAAAGTAGGTGTAAACTTGCACGATACTATGGTAAAACTCAAGGGGAATTAATTGAACTTTATTCAGGTAGAATCTTTGCTTCGGCTTATTGCACACAGACACTGACCAGCTTAACTGTGAGAAACACACGCCAATACTGGTGGCAACAAAAGAAATTTGTCTTCCCTGAAATAAAACATGGATTGTCCCATGCCTGAGGTTGGATACACATGTATATGTTCTTTCAAACAATCAGCTGGTTTGAAACAATTCTTGGAATGATCTTTAGCTGCACAAAGTCTCTGTACATATTTGTCTTTAGTTTCTTGTTGATTGTCTACAAGCTATCCCATAAACCATTGCTGCAGTTATATACAGCAATTACATACTCCCAAGAGAGGTAATTGATTTGATATCATTGTGCTGGATCCAGAGATCCATTTTTCTGTGATCCAGTCCCTAAGTTTTATTACTGAACTGCACTATTGATGCAATCAGGCATTTGCAACTTATCGGTACCCTCAGGGTTGCCTTAGGTGATCTTCATTCAGAGTCAGGAAATAAAACTTGTTATCGGAGCAAATGGCAATTCCAGGATTTTTCTGTATGTTATAGTCATGGGATCGTAACCAGACCTGCTTTGTAATTCCATGCGTAAGAGGGATGTGAACTCCCCTGTTATTACCCTCTCTTGTGGGAAATTAGCAGCACTTACATTGCCATTACCTTACTTTAAGTGGTCAGCCTGGGTTATCGGTCTCTACAGTTACAATAAACTGCTGTTGTTGCTCCGCTACGTCATTTATTTTCCACCCAGTGTGCTACACAGAGAAGAAAGGCAGAGAGAGTAAGGGAAGTATTGATGAGTAAACAGCATACAGGGATATGGTTATAAAGCTGTTTTTATACAGGGGGGCTATTTATGATAAACTATTTTATATTGACAGTTATGTGTGAATGATCCCGTGTACATATACTTTGCTCCTAAATATATTATAGTACGGCTTAATGTATTTTGATTGTAGCATAAAACTTGTTTTCACAATCTGTGAAAAATGTCAAATAACCCATGACAGTTATTTTTCATCTGTCGATGAATTTTTTCCTCTTTTCAGTATATAAATATATTGTGACACATTTTTAGAATAATTTTTAAATGTCTTCTCAGCTTGGTGACAGATAGAGAAGCTTTGCATTATTTCTGAGCTTCTTCCTCCTTTGCCACATGGTAGATTTTTATCAAGCAACATTATAGGTTCAGTGTAGTTGAAAAGGACTTACATTCTCATAAACCTCTATAAGTAAATAAGATTTCAGTGGTCTGCTGACAATGTGCCTCTCACATAGATATACAGTTCACATTTGGAACAAGAATTGATTGTTACATATCCAGAGCTGAGCTGCCTGACATCATTAGTATTTACACCAGACTCTGTAACCTTTACAGCAAAGCGAAGTAGTGGCTGCCCACCTATCAACACCTATCAACAAAATTTTATCTTTATCATATCACCTAATGCAGGTTCAAATTAACCCTAGGGCGACCAGAGCTCCCACACACAAGGTTGTTTCTAGGGCTGCTCACATAAAAGGGAGACTGGACACACTCAAAGTGCAGAAATAGAGGCTGGACACATAAAAAGGGGCAGATATTGAAGCCGGACACAAATATTTATGTATGTATATGTGCGTTGGCTGTTTTTTAATGTTTAACAGGGCTCCCACAGTTTAGTGGTCCAACTGTTTTTCATTATTTTTTTTGCCGTGAACAGGGATTTGGGTGAAGTTGGGTGGTATTAGTGCCGCATGATGGCTGGGCCCTATTTGTCCCGGTCTCTTCGATGCAAGGTGTGCAGTTACATTCCAACTAGCCTCTTCATTGTCCATTTCTTTTATGCCTATTTCACATTTATAATATGATCATCAAACGCCCTCCTTTAAACTTCTATTTAAGAACTTGTCCTTTTACTCTTTGTCTATACATATTTGTTTTTTGATCATCGAGTGCGATGATGCAATGCAGAAATCGCATGTGTATTTAGCACATGCTAAAGGTGTATAACCAGCATTCGTCAGTGGTCCTGTTATTCACACTCCACGGTTTTAACACTACTTTCAAAACAAAAGTATGTCCCTCATTTCCATTGCAAAGCAAGAGGGTAATACATGGAAAAATACTTAAAAATCCATTACAGGCTGTAATTCATTCATTTTCACACATTTCTAATCACTTTCCAATTGTATATGTGTGATTGAGCCCTGCATGCATACAATACAGATTTCATAAAGTGCCAATACAACTCTATCGGGTCTGGTCTGCACCTGTAATTGTCTAAATCAGTGGTTCCCAAACTGTGTGCCTATGTCCCTGGGGTGCCACTGAGCTCTCATTGGGGTGCCACAGAATGTTTTTTCAGATGTGGTGACACATTGCTAGAGTTGCTTAGAAGCACAATCTTACTTTTTGTTTAGGAGCTGCTCAAGTCAACCTGAAGTATTTCTGTCTTTATCTAAATAGTTATTTCAACTCAAAAACATAAAAAAATGCCTCGAACTGAGAAAGTTTGGAAACCAGTGGTCTAAACTGAACACTGTAATCCCTAATTGATATTAGAAATGTAGGAAATGTGACAGATCCATACTGAAACCATATGACTGAGAGCAATATGGACACAAAATCTAATTGTATAAGAATATCCTGAAAATCACAATTAGAAAATATTAAGATAAAATGAGCACAGCGGGCTGAAAAGCCCATCAAACATACAGTTTATGTGCAGGATGATAGGGATGGGGGGACCTATGCTAATTGTACAGTAAGGACTGGGTTCCTAAATGCCTTAATCCCCATTTTATGTGGATAATATTGATGCGGAAAGGTTAAGTTATGGTCCCTTGCATGTGAGCCTAGGGGCTCCCAGCACTGTAACACTGAGTGCAGTAATACATAACAGTATAACATTCAACTTTTTAGCCTTAAAATCTCTTGGTAGCAGAATTCTTGGGGTCATTGTCCATCTGCACTGTGAAGCGCCGTCCAATGGGTTCTGAAGCATTTTATTGAATGTGAGCAGATAATATTGCCCAAAAAACTTCAGAATTTATCCTGCTGCTTTTTTCAGCAGTCACATAATCAATAAATACAGGGAAACCTGTTCCATTGACAGCTATACATGCCCACATCATGACAGTACCACCACCATGCTTCACTGATAAGGTAATATGTTTTGGGTCATGTGCCGTTCCTTTCCCTCTTCATACTCTTCTCTTCCCATCACTCTGGTGCAAGTCTCATCTGCCCATAGGATGTTGTTGTAGAAAGGTATTGGCTTGTGTAGATGTTGTTTGGAAGACTCTAATCTAGTTTTCCTGTTTTTGAGGCTCACCAATGATTTATATCTTGTGGTAAACCCCGTATATTCCCTCTTGTGAAATCTTCTCTTGATTGTTGACTTTCACCTATATACGCCTACTTCCAGGAGAGTGTTCAGGATTTGGCCAACTGTTGTGAAGGTGTTTTTCTTCACCAGGGAGACAATTCTGTCATCTTCCGTGATCTGTGTTGCTTAGCTTTTCGTTCTTTCTTTTTAAGAATGTTCCAAACAGTTGACTTGGACACACCTAATGTTTTTGCTATCTCTCTGATGGTTTTGTTTGATTTTTCAGCCTAATGATGGCTTGCTTCACTGATAGTAACAGCTCTTTGGATCTTATATTCAGAGTCAACAGCAACAGATTCCCTATGCAAATGTAACACTCCAGACCTTTTACCTGTTTAATTGATGACAGAGAAATAGCCCACCCCTGTCCATGAAGTAGCTTTTGAGTCAATAGTCCCATAATTTTTGGTCCCTTAAAAAATGAAGGCACATATAGAAATCGTTGTAATTTCAGACCTACACAGTTCACCTGATTTGGATGTAAATACCCTCAAATTAAATCTCAAAGTCCACTGTGGCGGTGCATAGGGCCATAATATGAGAATTGTTTTGATGTCTTAATATTTATGCATCTGACTGTAGATAGAATGAAGGAAAGTTCTCTATTTTTCAGCAGGCAAACAGCATAGTCTTACAGCTCAAGTGGTCCCTAACATAACCCAGACCTCCGGCCTATCACGTGGGCCGCTATTCCGCCATCAGTAGCATTTACCCTATCTCATGAAATATGTTTTGTATTTAATGGATTTATCAGTGTATACAGGGCTCGAAGTGGGAGGGGGGGTGTACGGGGGGGTATGCCATACCAACACTTCTCCCACTGATGTAATTTAAAAACATCAAATCTCCATTGACTTCTATTATATTCTGTGTTTCCATACCCCCACTTCTAAATGTCCATACCACCACTTCTAAATGTCCATACCCCCACTTCTAAATGTCCATACCCCCACTTCTAAATGTCCATAC
>JABWIB010000616.1:12363-41664 GCA_016617825.1 Platyplectrum ornatum | reverse complement strand
ACTGATGCTGCTATTTTTATTGTGAAATAGTTCTCATGGCCGAGCTAGACACACCCATGGGTGGAGCTATCCACAGGACACACCCCTTTGGTGGCAAAAGTTACACCCCTTTTGGAAAAGTAGGCAACCCTGCAGCATCAGAATGACCACTGCAGACTTTAGCCAGAGTTTGGAATTTCTGGTAAACTCCTGTATTTGGGGTAATACTTCTGGTACCCTGGGAGATCTCCCGGGACCAGGACTGAGGCAGTGATTTAATGTAAACTCGAGAACCAATACTGTCTATCTAGTGTAGCCTGTGCTAGAAATCCTGCACATATATAGGTTAGTCATATATTTACCATTGGTACTGGTTTGATGGCATTATGAGCTACATTTACCATAGTGTCAACATTCCAAGTGCCATCTTCATTTTGCTAGCTTCATCTTTGTATAAAAATAGGTGACACTACAGACCAAAGTGTATATTTCATTTCTGTCTCCCCTATTTAAGTCATGTTGTCTCAAGTGTCAGCCTTTCTTGGCCTCCATGAAAATGGCCACATCCATAGGTCTCAGTGGAACTGAATCCGCATCAGAGAGATTGCCAAAAACTTGAAAGAGTCAGGGAGATCACTCAATCTTCTGGGTGTCTCTCTGATATCCAGGGACAGTTGGCAACCATGTTTTTACTGTTGGCAGATACAGTATAGCTAATCTGATTAGACTATTCCTTACTCAGCTCCACTGGAATAAATTGAGATTTGGAAAACCCAATAGCTCCGATAAGACATTGCATTTCTGATCTTCAAAATGTTGGTGCTTGAGTGTCCGGAACCCTAAAAGATTTGTTTCCAAAATGGGAATGTAAAACATCTGTCAATTAGGCCAAATCATATTCTTGGAAATTTACTAACCTATAAGAAAATAGTATAACTCTACAGTTGTGATATATCTCGTCTGACTTGGTGCAACATAAAATTTTCGTAGATAACCTTGTCCAGAGTTCTCATAATTAAAATAGTAAAGCATGGTATATGTATTTGTACTTTCATTCAAACCTTCCCCTAAGACAGAAGTGAGTATTGATATTTTGTGAATATTCTAAAACTGATGCTAAGTAACAATAAGACAGAGCTGGAAAGTAATTATTTATTTACGTTCATTGATGGGGTTTCCTGTAGTTTGTCTGTAGGGGGCATCCCTGCTTAGATATGGAGGAAACAATCTATACTTGTAGACATGCCTGTTTTTGGAAACCTGATCAATGGTTTGATTTTGAGTTCCCAGGTGAAAAGGTTATGGCATAAGGTCGTACATGAACTAGCATTTCCCACCAGCACATTCTCTAGGTGAAAGAAAACAAATCATCCTTGGTGCAGCGTTTTTTTTTCTGTCTGGAGCATGTATGGATGTCCATTCTAACTGACTGGAACACATTCAGACCCATCCAGAGACCAAGGCTGGGTTTTCCTTGCGAGTGGGAGTGTCCCTGAATATCAGGGAGACTTCCTGAAGAGTGCCTGATCTCCCTGACTCCCTGAAGTGTTTGTCTCCCTCCCTGATGCCAACTCAGTTCCACTGAGACCTATTGAGGAGGCCAAGATGTTCGTAAAGGCTGGCAGCCAGCTAAGACCAGCCTATATTATGATTACTTGCCACTCCAATAACGTTGCCTGCTCAAATGGTCTATATATATATACAGTGATTAAACTTATTTAGAAGGAACTTAAATTGTTAATTTATTTGGGCTGGATGCGACCCTTTGTCTTTCCCTAATGATCTTTACAGTAAAAGCCTTTAAATTCCTCTTTTTACTTTAACTGCTATTGTATCAGAAAGATTTGAAAAACTCCCAAAAAAGGAGCCAATGTGGTTTACAAAAGAAGTAGGACGAATGGTGAATGTTGAAAAGATGGCCTTTAGGAATCATAAGCAAACTAAGAAAAATAATGACAGTGAAGTGAATGAGACTAAGGCTGGGTACACATTTACATTTTTACAAAAGATCAGCTGGTTTAAAAGATTTTAGTAACAATATCCAGCTGCATGATGTCCTTTTACACGCTGGTGTTTTGGTTTCTTGTTGATCGTCTTCAAGCTATCCCAGAAACCTTTGCTGCGATAATATGCTGAACTTACATACTTATCCACAAGGTGGCGCTTTATGGAATTATGGAATTTTGAACATTGTGTGTCAGTACACGCTGAAGTTTTCTGGCTGATATCAGTACATCATTGATCATAAATCAAATGACCACAGACTGTCTGAACCCATCCTGCAGAATATCTGCTGAAACTGCTGTGTATCACGTGATATAATATCACGCGTACATAATAATTATTCCAGGGTGTTCCCTGCTTAAGAGGTCCAGAAATAATGGTTTATTATTTTATACTATATTTTAGCTAGTTTTATGCTGTTTAAATATTCAACTACAAACACAAAGATATATTAAAGCTTATTTTCATGTCTGAGATATTAATCTAAAATGCTGTTGTGCTCCCCTATGCTCTATCTAATAAACCACTCAATTTCACATGCAGAAAGCAGGTATGGTCCATGAGAACACACTGTGCAATCCCCATTGCCTTTACTCTGTACATGCAGATTTAGGCCTGATGTGTTGGGAAGCATTTGAATTGTACAGTGTTGTTTGTATACTTCCGCAAAGCAATGTGTGCAAAGAATGTTTCTGAACACGCAACTGGCCATAGTTCTAGACTAGACACAAGGGCCTACATTTACTAAACTGCGGGATTGAAAAATTTAGGGGTCTTGCCCATAGCAACCATTTAGATTCTAGCTCATATTTCAGTATGTAGATCAGTTTCTAGAATTAAACTGAGAGCTTGAATCTGGTTGCTAAAGGCAACATCCCCACTTTTTCAATCCTGCAGTTTAGTAAATTTAGGCCAAGGTCTCATGGAACCTTTAAATGTATTGTGCACAAACAGGTAAGCAAGCTTTAAATGCTTTCTTTAATAGAAAGTTTATTGCCTGTGACTTAACGCAATAAGTCTATATTCATTGCGCCAATCTTCAAGTTAAAGTTCACTACCCAAACCGTAAAAGAATTAGTGTGAAGATACTAAGCCTTAACATTCTAAGGAATATTTAAATTGTCAACTTAGTGACCTCAAACTATGGACTTCACACTAATCACACAGGGATTTCGGACATTTTCTTTTTAACCCCTTCTTCTCCAGCAGATGTGGCTAAACTTTGGTATCAGGAGTGTCACTATTCATTTCAGCAACTATGGATTTGATACGAATATTGGTTGTTTCTGATTATTTTTACATGTCACACCCTTCCCACTCGCAGTATTGTTTCCATATGTGTACCAAGTTTTTACTTTTTTTGTGTTTTTATTTTTCCATATTTCAACATATGAGAACAGACATCTTTAGGTTAAATATTCTATAGCTAAAAACATTCCTATTAGACCACTAATGTGCATGGGGAAGTGTACTTCCTGTTACCAGTCGATTGCAAGGAACAGCTAGTGCCTTTTCCTGCACTAAAATATTATAGTGGATTGCTCTGTCCTGCCAATAATCCTAAGTATCTAATAAGTGTTTTGTTGTTTGAAAAAAAAAAAATGTGGCAATCTGGTAATTCTCATGCGTCTCATTAATAACTGAATGCAGAAGTTTTATAAAGTGTTTCTCGTCATCGCTCTTACCACACAGACTTTATTTTATGACATTACAGAGAAACTGTTTAAAAGATAATACGGGGAACTGAAATCTCGAATGCCATAACTTCCTCAGTTGAGGAATGTTCATCTGGGACCGCAGAGATTTCCTCTTCTTTCAGTGATAAGTGATAGAGCATAAACACTAAATAATATTGTCAGCACGAGCTGTTCAGAAGGCTGTATCTTCCAGATCAAGCCATAAGAGGATGCAGAGACGTTTCTGAGGGACTTTGTAAATGGGAAGATCAATATTGGGTGATCATCTTTATTGGGCTTAAGTGCAGTGTAATGTACTTTGGTTACAATAATGGAAGGTAGCAATATATTATCATGTACCATCAAGGCCCTCTATGACTCCTGGAAGAAATTATCCAGATTAAGTTTTGACTGGTTGATACATTGTTTATGCAATGTTAAACCACCATCGCCGATATTTTGATTTTGTAATCATTGAAATAAACAGTGACAAATTTAACTGAACAGGGAACACATTCTGACACATATAGGCCTATATTTACTAAACTGTAGGAATGGAAAAGTGGAGATGTTGACCATAGCAACCAAACTGATTCAAGTTGACATTCTCCAGTAGATGTTAGCTCATTTTACATACTGGGCAAAATTTCAATTTCCATTCCCACGATTTAGTAATTATAGACCAGGGCTCGAAGTGGGCCGGTATATGCCGGTATGGCATACCGGCACTTCTCCCACTAAGCCATGCCCCCTTTTCTAAGCTCCACACTCTGGAGGGGGGAACTTTAGTTTTAAAAATCGTGGGTCCGGGGGGTGGGTCTTACAATCCCCACTTCAAACCCTGTTATAGACCATAGACTGAGTCCTTGCAAGTGGGTTGCCCTATAGCTAAAATAAATCATAGTTGCCAACTATCCCTGAATATAAGGGACACTCACTGACTCATTAAAGTATTGACAATCTCCCCGATTCTGATTTAGTTCAAGAGGCTATTTTCTTTGATGACACATTTTAACGATAAAGAAGTCATTGCTTCTCCTATTCACAGTCTTCTATCGCAATCTTCCTGATATTCATTTGCAAACGTTTGCTGCGATAGGCGTGATTCATGATGTATGCCAAATTAAACTCTCACACCTCTACCACTTACTGTCCAGAGTATAAAATATAACGCTAGTCCATGGTGTGCAAGGCGTGGTGAACGGTGTGGTCACATGGTTGTGAGGATTATGGAAACATGCATTTGCAATACATCTGTAAACCTGGCATCCAACGCTCAATATACCTCAGTATACCTCTGTTCCAAAGGGTGTTATAGCATTATAAATGGTTGTTCCATTCGTAATTACTGGTATTGATTACGTTAACTCATTGAGCCACACAATTATACTACACATAGCTTAAAGCACAGATACTGTTATAATTTTAGCAGATAGTTTCATCATTTGTCAAAGCTGTGACAATTGTTCTTGCTCATTAAAATGCACACAGGCCCACCTAGAGCTATTCACCAATCAGACTGCTGATAGTTATCCTCTTTTTTTTCTAGCCGGCAGCCAGTCAGTGAATGGCTGTCTGCACACTGATTGGTGGATGGCTAAAGCTCTCCAGCAGCACTTGGTAGCAGCCCATTATACCAGTGGCCCATCTGGCGTTTGCCAGAAGTGCCAGATGGCCAGTCCGGCCCTGGTCATCACCCAAAACAGATTAGTGACTAGCAATTTTAATAAGGTAGCAATATTGTTAATGCACCAGCAAACTAGAAATCAGATTGGTGCATCTCTGATGTTTAAAAGAAATGATAACAATTACAGATAAATAGTATGGTTTCTACAAAATCGTAGGACATGGCAGGTAACCTAGATATTCTGAAGCCAGAAGAGTAACAGTCATAGATGAATCTTTTGTATGTTGTGGGTCTGTTTATTATCCTATCATGTCTGGAAATTCTTCTCTAGTTGGAAACTCAGCTCCCCTCTAGTACTTACTGTGGTATTTACACTGATAAGTTAACCTGTTACATGGGTAATCGGCTAGTGTGGTACACGGGTTGGGGTTAGAGACATATCTTTTTACTTTCTATAAGAATAAATACAATACAAAATAGAAGGTACTCAATTAATTCAATTTAATTGTGATAGGGAAGAGTCTAATAATAATGAATAGGCCCGATATTAGGACATAAACACTTAGGGATGTAGCTGTGCAAATTAGCTACTCAAGGGAACATCTCATAAATGGCGAGTTGGGAGAAAAATAAAGTTGACCTTGTTAAGTTTGTGTCACTTTTACACTACAGGAGAAAAAATACAAAAGATAAAGAATCAATAGATATTAACAGAAATATTAATTTGTTTAGTGTAATGTCTATATTGCAATGCAGCAGAATAGCACAATTCAATAAGAGGTTGGTTATTGTTTAATGTCAGCCAAGGAGATTTCCGAGGTCATTACATTTTTTTTTTTTTCACTTACTCAAGCACAAGCCGTTTCTGTAAGTTCATTCATCAGCACATTTAAGAGAGTCTGGCTGAATAATAAAAGACGAAAATAAACAAACGATTAACCTCTACACTTTCAGGAGGGAGCTTCTGCCCACCTATATAGTATATCTACATATTGTGGGAGCAACATAAAATATGTATATGCTTATTACCTCCAAAATCAGTTCATTTGGCACATGGTACTATTGGATAATGGGAAGTCTAATTTTATTCCATCAATCAATCAATTGCAATCTTAATATATGTCAACTCAGAATATAGTATAAAGTAAAAAGTTTTTGGTTTTTTTTTTTAATTGAGTAATTTTATAGACAAATATAATTTGTGCCCTGCCCATCATAGTAACGATCGGGGCTGAGGCAGTGAAATCGAATCAAAGAAATCGCTGCCTTAGCCCAGGTCTCTGGAGATTTGCAGACTAGACCTATTTTTTGTATTTATTTTTTTATGAATACTGCTAAACGCTATAGGTAAGAAAATGTAGCCTTGATACGCTGTCTAAGCATTACGCTGCGGCATTTTGGTGACATGTACATGCACATACTTTAGCAATACTTAACATTTAAACAAAATACAGCAAGGTTATTTCGTTTCTTACTAACAAAAGTAATACATTGCTGTTCTCTTCATGTTTCTTATCTACAATATATCCCTGTTACTAAATAGGATGTGTTTTGTAAGGTTTGCTCTATCTGTGTGGATTGACAGTGGTTACACCAGGGTTGCCAACTTTTAAAAATGAATATCAGGGAAACTACGGCAGCGCTAGCAAGTCTCTGGACAAAAGGGGTGTGACCTATGCAAACAAAGGGGTATGTTCTGTAAATAGCTCCACCCATGAGCATGTTTAGCGCTACCAGATAAACTAAAATGGCTGTATCAGTATTTATTGATTGTCATATTATCAGTAAACACTTTTAATACTGTATTTATTGTGAAGGCTGTAAATAGAAGAAGCAATGACCTCTTTATACAAATAAAGATACTTTTGTATCTATACAAATATAAATACTTTTGTACTGACTTTGAGCATCAGGGAGATCACCCATTCTTCAGGGAGTCTCTCTGATATTCCGGGAGAGTTGGCAACCATGGGTTACACTACATCTAATTTCAAGTATCAGATCCATTCATTAAATCAGCCATTAAGAAGCCTCACTAGTTTCATTTAGGGGTGTTATACACTGGGTGCAGCAGTCTAGGGTGCATGTCAAGTAGATTTTGTAAATTGGGGTATGTGTCAATCATAATTGATTACAATGATCATATTTTTCTGTTTGACCTTTTACCTTTAAGTAGGGCAGTTTTTTTATGTTATAACAACTGCTGACAGAGAAATTCACTTTCATTGCAGGTACAATGCAAATACATTTCATGCAAAATGACAGTTTCAGATTTGCAAATGAAATAGTTTTGCTATTGTCCAGTAATCCATGTAAAATATGCTTTCTGTTTTGCTGTTCTCTCGCTATTATAATACATATGGGTGCCTCCTCTTGTGATTACAATGGATATTGTTTGAACTAATCAAAAATAATATACAGCCCTTTGGATGTTAGAGATGCAGCCTTTGAAATGTGTCCAATCACAGCTCTATCACAATGGCTGGCAATCACTGATATAAGGCATTGTGCTCCCTTACTCTTATGGCTATTGTTTTTGTAATGAAAAGTCACATTATAATGCCAAATAAACAACATGTGAGATGGATGAAAGTGATTAAATGGTAATTTTATTTCAGCCTCTGAGAGTTATTTTATATAATTACAACTTAAACCTTTAACCCACACTTTCCTTTATCTCTGGAACCTGGCTTATTGTGACTTTTATATTTGTTAATACCATTTCTCTTATTAAACCGGATCCAGAATTACTCACTCTAATCCGCACACAGGTAAAAGTGCGCTGGCATGCACTAGCGGGTCATGCCAGGGATCCATCACCAGGGCCAGTCCTGCCCCTTCACATGCCTAAATTATGCTACATGACCGCACTGGTCTATATCCGGTCCATTCATTCATTACTGTTAATCCAGCAGAAAGTAAGCAATAGTCTGACTCCTACTGCAATTACAGTTATCTGGAGGGTCTTTGGACAAAATAATTACAGTTATGTTAGATATTGTTTTTCCCCTTATTTTCGCTTCCATGCCCCAGCATGCTTAGTTTCCTATTCCCTTTGCCAACTAATTAATGCGTTGGCAAAGAAAATCATCTTTTTCACTACAATGATTAAATACAACTACATGTTGTTTCAAGACTGTGATTTATTCTGTGTTATGTAGAGTTTGTAAGCGGTTTTGAGTATGAAAAGTAAGGGAACACTGGGTGTGCTTTTGAAGCAGAAAGTTCCCAAGAGCCGGTTTGTAGTGAGAACCTTTTGGCAATTAAAATAATGTTCTTAGCCGAGGTTAATTGCATGTGCTGCCTAAATGAAGGATTGCTCAGAACTTGACATCTGCATTTGCTCCACATGAACATTAAAATTCCATTTCATTTTTGTTTTAGGAAAACTAGTGGTAAAATATGTATTTGAATGGCAAAGTACAAGTGTAATAGGGAAGTGGAATGATTTGGTATTTTGCATTTTTATTGAGCCATTAATGATTTACATGTATTGTAATAAATAAAAATGGGCATGTTGAATGTGCCATGTTCTTCTTATAATAGGTTTTTGTCATGTCCTGTTTTACTTACTTACTATACTAGTTAAATAACCACCGTTCACCCACATTATATGTTATGGACGTCTTGTTCATTAAGATCCAAATCCGTAATGGACGTGAGTTGTGTGCGTCTGCAGTTCTTTCCCGCACCTTACAAGTCTAGATCAATCCATTCTCTCTGATTTATTACACATCACATAATAGTGATTTCACAGTCTATTTATGAATTGGGGCCTCCTAATCACCATTGCCAGGAGGTAGTGATCAGGTCTCTTTACCTTTGCATTATACCAATGCTCTGGAGGGCCTTTTTAATCTCCTGATCGATTAGTCGATCCATTGCTGCTCAAGCAAACAGCAGAACTAATGTGTGCTGGGTAGTATTAGATTTCAGTAGTTACTTCCATTCAGAAAAGTAATACCCCGTTCACAAAGAAGTCTATTACCCGGGTAATTCAGTCAACTTCCCGGGTTGACTGAACTACCAGGCAGTGGTCGAAGTGGAAATTTAGAAGTGGGGGTATGGACATTTAGAAGAGGCGGTATGGAAACACAGAATATAATGGAAGTCAATGGGGATTTTAAATTTTTCCATTACAACAGTGGGAAAAGTGCCGGTATGTCATACCCCNGTATACCCCCCCACTTCGAGCCCTGCTACCAGGGTAATGTGCTCATTGTGAACGGCGCTAAAATTACTACTTACTACCCTGGTTCATTGTAAACGGTGTAGTTTGTGAATTACCAGGGTAGTTTGTGAATTACCAGGGTAGTTAGTGAATTTCCAGGGTAATTCAGCACTGTGAACAGGGTTCATTATCAGGGTAATTCAGATCCGCAGCTAACAACCCTGCTCGTTAAAAGCAGATTTACCAGGGTAAGTTATGTGAACGGGGTATTACTTACCAGAACACACTTAGACACAGAAATGCAATCGATTTATGGAGGTTGTGGGTATTTACACTATATACTTGATTTTTCCTCATCACACTGAATTGTTAAAGCTGACTATAAGAGCTTCGGCTGGGCAGTTTAATTAAGTGAAATGTTTATAATATTTAAAAAATGCAGCCATGTCTCTGGATTTATCCCTAAAGCCTGCTAATATGCTTTCACACCATGCTATCAGTAACTATGAAAAGTTTCATTTCCAACAGTAAGAGCTAGGTGGCGTCTCAATGCAGAATATATCCATTATCAATAGCAGGGCAACCTGTGGCTGCAAACTGCAGCCTTCTGATCCATTTCCTGAAATCTACACGTGGCAGGGCCGGCCATGCATACCACGACATGGGGGGTATATAAAGAGTTATAAAGTGTCACATCTGTAGATAAAAAGACAGTTATCCCTTAATTGGCCAAGTGCAGCAACTATGAAATCAGGAGTCATCTGACATTTCTATGAAGCTTTCAGTTCCAACCAGAAAGGGGCACAATAACAATAAATGAGATAGTATGGAGCGCATAATAGGTCTCTTTACTCTTCATTGTTATTATTCTCTATCTTGTTATTTTTATATGCTGTCCTTAAAATGGACTGGAGCGATCATTCCCCCAACAATTGAATAAAAGTATTGAGAAAATGGTACTTATTAGACTTAATATCATATACTACTATATAAAAATGTACACTGTTGTTAGTTTAGACTTGTTAGTGCATTGCTGTTTATTTGGTGTTACCTCTTTGGCTCTGCAGTATATTTTATTAGCGTCTTAAAGCCTAATAACAAAAAGATTGGAACTGGGTTTCTAACTGATGACCTTTTAAGCTTTGTAACAGCTAAACTTTTTCAGCATTGAGATGTTAGGATGATGTACAACCTTGACAGTGATAGCTTCAATTATAGCAAGGATAAAACAATCCCTCTTGTAGGTCACACATTGTGTTTCTGTAAAGAAAAAAAAACCACAAGTGTTTAAGTCCTTCTAGAGGCTAAATCCAGTGAGACTATTTTCTGACATATCTATTAAATGAAAGAAAATACTGCCAGTTCTTGACTTTAAGACCTGCACATTATTTATTATTTCGTTCTGCGCAATCAAAGGAAAGTGGTTGTGATCTACGAGTTCAGCGCTCGGACAGTTCCGGAATTCCTTGACAGTAGAGGACACGTGCTGGAAAGGTCACTAATGGCTATATAGCATTGATCGTCAAGTCATCAAGCAACATCATCTGTGAAGTGATTGCAGTGTCTTGAAGAGCCCTTGCTTCCAGCCTGTGGTGTGAAGCTGCTATCTTCTGGTTTAATGGGGAAGCTCAGGTGGACACTAGGCTCCAATTGACAGGCAGATGCGACTTGCACCAAGCTGTATTTATTGTATCTGTAAGGACAATATATAAAAAAACCTGTAAATGCCGGTATAGATGGAATAATATACCTGCAACTGTGACATTATGTAACTATAAATGAAAGGAAAACATTAAATAGCTGAGGACAAAGCAGAAGGGAACTACATAGGATGACTCAGGTTATTTGGTCCCAATCAGGGCTCGAAATGGGGGGGTATACGGGGGTATGCCATACCGGCACTTCTCCTACTGATGTAATTGAAATACTACAAATCTCCATTGACTTCTATTATATTCCATATATCCATACTGCCACTTCTAAATGTCTATACCGCAACTTCTAAATTTCCACTTCGACCACTGGTCCCAATGTTATGCTAATAGATGTTTTAACACTTGTATCAGAATAAGTTATGAACAGCATGTAAAATAGTGATGAAATATCAGGTATGCAGACTGTAACTGGAAAGCCCAGCATTCATCTAATTAAGCTGTCACAGTGGTTAATTGGAAGAGGCGATATGGACAATTAGGCCATGAGTTAGTTAGGGGCACAGAAGCTTAAAATTGTTTTAAATCAATAGTAAAGATTTTCTTTTATAAGTGTAGATAAAATACAGTTTACAGTATGATACAGAACTTTAATTAACTGTCTAAAATAATATGTAATTAGCACTTTATAAGACTTTATTTATAAGAGGGTGCCGAATTTTGGCCAGTTCTCACAGTATCCTGGGAGTCTGCATACCTACCAGGGCCTAGATTGAGGCAGTGATTTCACGCCCTCCTCCAACTACCACGATGCCAGCCTCCCGGGAGGAAGATACCAAAATCTGCCACCGTGATTTAAAATAGTGTGTCCTAGTGAACACTACACAAAGTTTTAAGCTGTAATAAATGATATATATATATATATGTGTGTGTGTGTGTGTGTGTTATGCAATTTACTTGTTTATTTATTTCAGCTGATGATTTATATTGTGTTTACATTGTGTTTCAGAATGAAAAGTCATTGGGGCGTTCAGTGAGCCATTCCAGCAATATTTCCAAGGTACTGTAATATATGACATGTATAAAAGAAATATGGATATCACAGAGCAGAACATAACATTACCACCTATCACCATGATCACTAGGTGCATCTCTTCTTCTTAATATATGTATCACTTATAATATTACCAAGTATTGATTGATATATTATTTTACTTCTTGTTTTGATGGGTTCCCTGTAATGTAAAAGAACAAACGGAAATGTCATGTCTATCATTAGTGTATTCCTTACAACAGGCAGCAGACGATGGAGGTATAGGGTAGTGGAAGGGGAGGGTTAGGGCACAGATTGGAAGTTTCACATGCTTAACACATTTTTTCATTTGATATTGTTTCACAGTTTGTTTTATATATTCTTTCTGACCATAAATTGTGTTTTATGAAACTGAAAAAAGAGTATAAATAATCGAATCTAACCTAATAATAATAATCTAATATAATAATAATCTAATATAATTATATAATCTAATACAACACATTGATAAAAAGGTAACCCTAAGAAGTACATTTAACATTTGCTCAGAAATGAAAGCATTACTAATGTATGGAAATTACTTTTAGCATGTGAAATGCAGAAGAGAGTAGATCAGTGTTTATGCTATTGGAAATTCAAATTGCATATGGGCCATTGGGACTGCAATGCTCAGGATTATTATACCACCCTTAGCATTGCAGTAATAGCATTAAAATGGACTTTTGAAAACTTCCATTTTCTCTCCTCCATCATTGTATTATAATAATGAAACCAGTATGGAAGAAGGGGTCATATACAAATGACTCTCCTCTGCATATTGTTTAATACTCCAACTAACGTGGTTATTGAGTTCTAGAGAGGCCAATGACCTCCCCTATAACTGTCTTGATTCCCACCTCTTGAGTGGTATAGAGTGTTAAAGCAAATTTATAAAATGATCATAAGCAAGGGGGAACAAGTCTTATGATATGACCCCAAGAAATGATAGTAAATAATGGTACAATAATTATCCAGAAATACTCAATACCCAGAAATGCATATTGGATATTTTTCTATATAAAATCCCATTTGTTGTATAATAACACAATAGGAATCATAATGTTTCGTATATTTGAATATTGTATTATATGCAGTAGCTATTCTGTTCAAGCCAGTGGTTACTTTCATACTACCTGGACTTTTCAATGTGCGTGTTAGCAGGCGAAAAGCATTTTGCTCTCAGTCACTTTGTTTACAAGCCTATGCATGCATTTTATTGTTAATCTGTTTTGGTTCTTTTTTTTATTTGCTATGAATTCTACTGATTAAAGTTTTATGTATACAGCTGCTATCACAACATTGCCAAGTCTGAGTTAGAAAAGATCTACCTCTGAGAGACACATTTATCCTGCGCAGCATTGTTCGAATCACCACCCGCACCAGGGGATTACAGGCTGTGTGGAATACAATGGCGAACGCTTTGCATAATGTATACAATTCGCCGCACCAGAAGAAATAAACTTTCTTTATAATGCTGAAATGGATTCTCAAGTACAGTAAGTTAGTAATAGGACACAGCTTACATTTGATATGCCTGGATTGGCAATGTAAGCTTTTGTAAGTCATACAAGAATCCCTGAAGCAAATGCAGTAAATGAATACTATTTGCAATAGTGCCCCTCTTTCATCATTCACTGAACAATGTCAACTTCCCCCTATAGAAATCACAAAAGAGAATCTCTCGCAATACGTTATAATGCACAAATCCTCTTTTCACACCAGCAACAGAAATGAAAGGAATATGAAACTTTTGCTATTGCCATTGGCAGAGTTATCCTTTACGTGGTGCGTTATGTGCGATTAGCGTTGTAAACATGTGTGGCTTATATTGTAATGTGCTGGATGGTTACTGAGCGCCCTGTGGTTTTGGTAATTGGTTTAAAAATGTTGCTCCATTTGGTGAAACTATATTCGCTCTCTTTCTCAATATACATTTTCTGAAATGGCCAAAGTCTGCTGCAACCTGCTGTAGATATCCCTCCATCCAGATCACACAGAATACCAGTATTTATCAAGGTCTCAGTGTAGTCATTTAAGCTGACTGCACATTGCAGAAGTAAAGTATAGACATAGAAAGGGGGGGACAAGGATTAATAGATGGTTGTATGTGATAACTAGTGAAACAGCTTTACAATGGTTAGGTAGCAAGAAATATGATACCTAATTTGGTTGTTTTAATCTGAATTGAAAGATCATTTTTGATTTGTCCAATTAACATATTCAGTTATAAATACTTGCTAGTTATATTATATGCTTATTTATCTCTTGCCCATGGCTGTGTAAACTTGTACTGTTTTACAAATTCATTTGCCATAAACACTGCTATATCAGTGCTATATCATATATTATGACATTCATCATTTCATCATACCTATCCCATCATACCTCAGAGTTGCCGACTATCCCGGAATTTCCGGGAGATTCATGGAATACAGGCAATTCTACTGGTAATCCGGGAAAATATGCAAATGTCCCAGGACCTCTTGTGAGATTTTGATTTAATATAGTTACACAGAATGGGCGGGGTTTGATGACATCAAGCTCCACCCAATAAAGTACATGCAGGGAATTTGCATAAATCAGGCTCAAGTCCCCGCCTCCATGCTGCCAGCTTTTGGTTTCAAAGGTTGGCAGTTCTGTCATAACTACCTGCCATGAGTTCAACTTTCGTAATGTATGAAATGAGTGGGCAGAACTTGCTGCCTCAATAGAAGGCCATGGTATGCGTTCATCCTATTATCAAGATGCTCGGAGGATGAACCTACAGGATTTTCAGTCTATTAACGTGAATTAATATTTTTTTTAATATATATTTCTATTATATTGATCATTAACTATAAGCAAACATGTACATAAAGGGATTTTCTCTGCCAAATGCATGACAAAGTAATCACAGCGAAGCACTGAGCTGGTACAGTACAACATTGTTCTGCATACAATTAAGCTTGTCCCTATTCTCTGTGGAGCAATTAAAGCTCAGCATCTCATCAGAGTTAACACAATGCAGCATCATGGAAATGACAGGGACTGTCCCAAGTTCTGCAAACCTCTTAGCTGCAGAGATTGGCCATACATTACAAAGCAATAGATTACAGGCGCTATCTACTGGGAGGAATAGCAGGTGGGGTGAGCGGAGCGTTTCTTAATTAGCAGCTCTGCATGCTGGATAATTCATGTTGAATTTTGCCGGATAACATCTCTGGTATTTTAGCTGTATGTGTTAATACTTAGCTTGGAGTATAAAAGTCTTCAATCTTTGGTGCTGGCTACAAAATAAAGCTCTGAATAGTGACCAATTAGTCTATTGCCTGCTGTGCCTCGCTGACATATGCCGACATTCAGACAGTCTTCTTGGATATTGAAATTGCTTGATTTTTTGACATTGGACATTATGTTCAACTAAAATGTTTTTTACTGTCACATGAAATGTTGAAAGGAAACTTTTAGAAACCGATTTCTTTAGGTATTTTTATAAGAGCACCAATTTAAAGGCAAAACACCTATATACCGTACTGTACTGTATATATTGCTAGGTTTGGTTTCTCTCTCTGGAGGGTTGTTACAAGACATTACAAGACGAATGGTGGAGCACTCAGAGTATGGCAATAATCAGTACAAATAAATAATAATTAAAATAAATTATACTATTTTGCCAAAGCATGTAATACAATACATTATTTCAGTATTCTCCCCAGAAATCTTTGCCAAGCAGGTGGCATGAAAAAGTACCCGGGTGGTGTTTATGAACTCAATTTGAGTTTATTGCATAAATTCCCATTCAGTCCTATTTTTCCTTGTATGCCCTCAATCATTCTCTCTCTTTCCCTGTGTGCCACCAATCTTATTTTCCTCTATCTATCCTATATAAACCCCTTTTCCTATCTTGTACTACTACCTTAGTAGCTGGGTGCTCACTCTATAACTGCCGGGTAGAGCGCCCTGCTAAAAGCCGCTGGGGAGAACACTGTAATTAATAAATTCATTTGCACCCTCACTTTGAAATTTGGATTTGCTCAGCTCTAATCTTGCTCCTAAAAAAAAGGTGTAAGTGCAACTCTGGATCAGCCCCTCTATGCCCAACAATGTCCTGATTTCAGTGGGTACTGACACAATCTTCAGAGCCACAATTCCCATTCATATTTCTGCACAGTGCCACCTTGTGGATAAGCGTGTCATTGCAGCATACCATTGCCGCAAAGGTTTATGTGTAGTATTTATGGCTAGAGCGTAGAGATAGCAGTATGTACAGAGAAAGTGCGCAGTCAGACAGTTACTGGCAGAAATATTTTAAAGACATATACTCGCTTTAAAAATGTCAGTGTGTACCCTGCTTTAGTGCGACTCCTTGTATCAGTCACTAAGGCAGGCAGAAAACAGCATGTGTGTGCTTGAGTATAGCTGGAGATCATATGGGGTTACTTTACTTTTCATCATCGCTTGGAACATCAAACTAAAGCCACCATTTATTTTTAGCAGTATTTACAATATTCATTGAATATTTATTTGTCAGCACTTGAATGCAAATGTTTTCTTAAAATCAATTGAAGCCCTTAATAATCCCCCAGCCATTTGATACAACGTATGCAGCGTACAATTGCACAATAGGGCTGCCGGATGTAAGAATCATGTCAGCTATCTGTGTGCGCATCAGACACAATGACAGCACTTTGAATTGCTAAAAGGGTTTCTTTTTGCCGCTAGCACATTGATCAGCACTAACCTTTATAAATCCAGTCAATAAGAAATGAGCAAATGTGTGAATAGTACTACTGAGCTAGTAATAGCTATGGGTTTTAAATAGTATTACATATTTTGAATGCTGTATTCTGTAACACAACAAAAGAACTGTGTGGTCTGTGGTAGAGTCATTTAAATTTATGTCTTGACATTTAGGAAAATTAGTACATTCAATATTGACGAATGCTGGAGCAAATTATCGTCAGTAGAATCAGAGGCGTCATAAACACAAAAAGAAATGCTCCGCACTCCCACCATCAGTTAAAGCAGAAGTAGCCATGACAACCCATTAACACACAGTGACAAACCGTCTGTGCTCGATGCGCTCGCCTCCTGACATTAAAAGAAGCTGTGAATTTCTTTCTGTGTCAGAGTCAAGTAAGCATGTTGATTTATTGATCGTGGTTTAAACCTTTTATGGAGTATCCCAAGTTCTGAGTGATCTGAGTGTTTCTGCCATGACTTGTTTATAAGCGTATTGTATATTTTATACGTTTCTTGCTTATAGTTCATGTAGACATTGGCACCGCCAATGGCAATTTCTGGCAATAAAGCCATTTGTGGGTAAAAATATATGAACAACGTTGTACCCTCCAACTGTACCTATTTAGCCATTACAGTTTTTTCATGTCTTCACCTGCTAAAAGCTCTGCACTGACTTATAACGGGGCCCAGCAGTTATACTCACTCATCTTCCACTCCTGCAGTGTCTGATCACTATAGCAGAGCTGTGGGAACAACCCCTGCAGGTCTGCTATGGTGACATAGGGTCCCTCTGTATATATGATGACAGTGAGATCTCATTTTACACCTTATCATATATTCAAATTAGATTTTACAAAAGACACGCCTTGCACCTACTTCGTGGACACCCCCAAATATTTTTCATTAACATATATTAAAGGGTATGCGGTGTCCTGTAATTAAAGATGTGAGATTCCATTAATACAATCTGTTTCATACTGCAGACTAAATGAAACTTGTAGGTGATTGGGCTAATTTGCTGTGTTGTAATTATATTTGTTAACATTCAGTGGCTCATATGTGCAGGTCCCATGCCATGCTGGTAGCTGTTTCCCTGTTTCCCCATTCCATCCATTCTACCATGGCTGGATGCAGTAACTTTAAGATGCTACTACAGTAAACCTAAGAACAGCTATATTACTTTTAATGAAAGGCTTATAAAAATCAGTAACAATCTGACAACAGTCAAATAGCGTATACAAGGGTATATATTGCGTGGTCATTGAGGTAGACAAATAACACAGTATGGAAGTAAGAAAATCATCTGCTTTCAGCTGGAGCCTGCTAGTGTCAGATCTTGTCAGCTCCTCAGTTCATATGAACGTCATCTGAGAGGAAGCATCTGGCTGGCGCTGTGCGAGTACAGTTCTGACCCCTCAATCTTCCTACTCTTCCAGTCATTTCCAGCAGTCTGTCTCTTATCCACAGGCATTTAAATAGTGAGTCTGCTCACGTTTAGACATCTGATTACCTGACAGCTGATTATAATGCCACCTAGTAATGCTTTAGGGCAGTGGTTCCCAAACTTTCTCAGTCGAGGCACCCTTAGGGTCTCCAAAACTTTTTCAAGGCACCCCTAAGACAAAATAGTTTCCAATTTTTTTTAATTTTTGAGTCAAAAAAGTGTAATAACTGTTTAGGTAAAGACAGAAATACTTCAGGTTGACATTAAATCTTGTGTAGCTCTTAAACAAGATGTAAAATTGTGCCTCTAAGTTACACTAGCAACGTGGCACCACGATGGAAAGAACATTCCGCGGCACCCCAATGAGAGCGTTGCGGCACCCCAGGGAGCCACGGCACACAGTTTGGGAACCACTGCTTTAGGGTTAATTCTGTTTAGTGAATACACCCTTTGCTTCTCTAGCAATAACTTTATATATTAAGTGAAACAAATAATTGAAGGGTGATTGTGAATTATAAATTGGTGATTTGTGGTGTACATGTACAGTATATCACATGAGATACCTGGTACGGAATTTGTAATAGGCAGATGAATCATTCAGAAAGTATTCGATTTAAATATCTTTCAGGCAGGAAGCCCAACTTCGGTTACGGCACCAAATAGCTTTCCTCGGACATCGGTGACACCTTCTAGCCAAGACATCTGCAGGTATAAGCAATTTTATTATTTTGCATAAAAAGATGACAACAAACTGTTACTATCAGAGGTTAAACTATTTGTAGGACTATATGAAGGGGGTTTTTTAAATGTCATCTGTACTGTTGTGTTCCATGTCATATTGTCTGTGCGTTGTCTGTGCTCATGTTTTATCACAATGAATGTCATTCTTCTTTTCCTTTATGTACTTTCTATGCTTTTTTTCACTGTTCTGCATGCAGTTCCAGTGCTGTATTTTCTGAATGTTCTCATCAAAGTCCATTGCAGTCTGCTGTTGTCTTGAAAAATCCCAAATTGCAGAGTTCTAGGACACCAGGGGCCACTGAAACCATAATTTGTCAAGATGGCTTCTCAAAGGACAAAACCAATATAAAGGGCTGTTCCGACAACCTCAAGTCTTCTAAGGCCAAGCCTGTCTTTCCATTTTCAAAGTCTCTCAATGATGTGGAACACAAAACAGCGGATGTGTCCGTGAACTGCGATTTCGTGGAACGAACTAGCTCTGAAGGGAAGTTGCCATCAGTTGAACAGCATAGTTTTGCAAAGAACAAATTTCAGTTTCTAGAAAATGGAACTGAATGTACTAAACCCGTCTATTTAAACAACTCTAATATTATTGGTGGACACTCTGTCTCATCTTATCCCCTGAAAGTCCCTAGCCTTGATGCTAGCATTGGATCTGTATGTATACCTCATATGGATGATAAGTTAGACAGTGATTCATCAAAAAGCAAAACCCTGCTCCACTATATATTTTCTTTTTCACCAAGTTCCAGTGTGCATAGCCTCCACAGATTCCAAGAACTTGATGGCTTCTCTAGAAGTTTGCATGCTGGCACATCTTCCAGTATGCTTTTGGGAAGCACAGATGGCTATTCTGATTACATGGGCGATGATGATGTGTTTGAGGACAATGTTACTGTTCGAGAAGATCCACAGGAACAGAGAGCCCCACTGTGTTCAGTGGAGGACAGTGATCTTGAATGTCCCTGCCCTTCAAAAAAAAATCCCCCCGCATCCCCTGTGTCCACATCCGGGGATTTATGCAGGTTGGTTTACACAGGAACCACCCTCCACCTTCAGATCTGAGATGCAGTCCCACCTGATATGAAATCGAATGATTGACATCTATCATGTATAATGGAACTAAGCATTGACACATACAAGAATACAACTGATTATTTCCCCCCGACATTGTCTGATCTGCTGAATTTAGTATGAATGAGCAAAAACATCTAATCTGAAACTAACTTGTGTCTCAAAGGTGACATAACAGTAACCTTCAGAAGCCCCCCCTTTGAGAATTCCCTGTGATTTGCTGTCAGTAATTCGGTTAGATTTTCAGTGGGAATGCATCTCTGTAGTTTAGAAATGTCTTGAGACTTTTTGCTTAGAAATGTGATGTTGAAGGAATATATTTGAATCTCTGTGGATCTGAATATCACACATTTTCGCATAAAGAAATAATTGCTGGTGTGTTACATACAGTAATGGATTAGCAGTTTGCCACATATTTTTTTTATTGAAAAGTGCAAATTTACTAATGTGCTCTTTTCTTCTGCTATTTCAATACTGCCACTTGTAGAACTACCAATAGCAGCTTTGGCATGTGTAAGTCATGCTGGCACCAGGCAAATCTCCTACACTACACTTTTCCCCTTCCCGAACTAATCTAGTCGAACTACTAAGCCATAGTAATAATGGTTAAAAAAAGATTTACTCAGCATCCTGCCCAATGATGTGGTGGTTTAAAGTGGTAATTTAACAATATCCCCACTTTAGTAACTCTACCCCTAGGTGAGGAAAACTAAAGCAAAGTTGAGTCCACATGTGCACTCTATAGGGTCCAGATATCAGTTAAGGTCCATGTAGCATGGTGAGTGGTAGGAGCAATGCAGTTAGTTAAGTAAGGACTGGCTTCAGTCCTTACATACTATTCAGCTTTTCCTTTGACCTACTAAATACCCTTAATTCAGCTATACAGTACATTCTGAATACTTATTTCATAAAAATAAACCTCATTGTTCCTTAATATTTCTGTTCACTTCACTCCCATATAATCATTCTGGATCCACAATAATGCGATGTGTGATACATTATTTTCATACAGACACATTCAGATTATTTCTTTGTAGATCACCCTTATAGCAAAAATGACATTGTGACATGTTTTGTGATGTCAGTGTTTGTCTACAGTTCAGAAGTGTAAGTAGAATGTGTAAGTAAATATGATATTCTCAATTTATGTTATTGTTATACTAGTTCATCATTGTATGTTGTCTATGCCATTGTATAACTGGAGCACTGGTTATGAGAATGCAGATGGTCAATCCTCTAATACCATTCTGTTTATATCGTTAGCTCAAGTAATAATGGGCTTATTCTCAAGAACATGGCTTCAGATCATAAAATGTCTACCTGGAGCTTATTTCCGAAGAGCATGACTACCCTTAAGTGTATTTCAAGCAGACCATCATGGTGCTACAGCATTTTCCATAAAAAGTCATGTTCTTAATGGACTCAATCTATGTCCCAGTATATAACTAGTTTTCTCTGTGCGACTGATTGCACAGTACATACCATACTGTAGTTTGCTCTTCATAAATAAACTTCCACAGAGTGTAGGATGTAGATGTGCTTTTATGTAGGTTTGTTTAGAACAAGTCTAGGTTCTGTCAAATGTAAACTGATCGTAATACTGCTGAGAAACCATGTAGAATAGCGAAATGGAATATTTATGTAGAGAGTTTTATTCTTTATGTTTCATGTTTAATTCAGGATATGTCACTGTGAAGGTGATGAGGAAAGTCCTCTGATAACACCCTGTCACTGTACAGGAAGCCTTCACTTTGTGCACCAGGCCTGTCTCCAGCAATGGATCAAGAGCTCCGATACACGATGCTGCGAACTTTGCAAGTTCGAGTTCATTATGGAAACCAAATTAAAGCCCTTACGAAAAGTAAGTGAATTACTTTCTGTCACGTGGCAGGAACATCGAGTTCAAAAGTGTATGTTTATTTCTTCTTCATGGGCAAAATGCTTTAAGCACTGTTCTCCTAAAACTTAGTTATACACCGATAAATACACTGGGACAATCTAATTCTAATCAAATAAGATTCTTAAGTACTGGTTTATGCATATTAAATGCCTGCTGACCAATATTACATTTTTTGTGGTTTTGTTTTTATTTTATTATTTTACTTACACTTAACAATATCATGTCACAGGGAATGTAACTGTTACTCAGTAGGTTGATTATAAAACTATAGCAAACATATTTAAGAAAATCATTATAAATAATACCCTCCTAAAATAATGCTACGCATTTTATTTATTTCGAAATAGTCTGCAAATAGAAAATCATTTTTATGCATGTAGTAGCATCCACTCCATCCATTCATAATGCCCACAGCTTCAATGCAGGAGAAGGTTGCTGTGGAAGGTTGGGGTTAGGCAGCGGAGATGGGAGGTTTGGATTTAAGCTGCTGGAGGTGAGGTTTGGGGATAGATGGTGAGGCAGGGAGGGTTGAAGTTAGTATGTGGGGAATGGAGTGTTAGGATTAGGGGGGGTTAGGGGAAGAATTAGGTAAAGGGATGTGCATTATAAAACTTACCTGGCATCTATGCGGGAGTCGCTGTTTGCAGCAACCACATCCTTGCAATAAATTGAAGACATGTTTGCATAGTTGTAGTCATACCGTACCCTACTTTTGTTTTTTATATTTATATAAAATGGGCAGTTTATGATTATTTCTATTCATGTATAATACATTGAGTATTTTGTCCTTTCTAAACCATGACATTCATAACCTAATAAAGCAAGAATAAAATCAAATTGCAAAACACGAGATGAATTTTCGAGACAAGTAGTGAACCAGTTTTTAAGGCTGCCATATACATTCTTAGGGGGAAAAATGAAACTTTAATAAATTGTTCAATTTGTTATAGTGGGAGAAGCTTCAGATGACCCCAAGTGAACGAAGAAAGATTATGTGCTCGGTAACATTCCACATCATTGCAATCACTTGCGTTGTTTGGTCTTTGTACGTTCTAATCGACCGGACTGCAGAAGAGATCAAGTTGGGCCAAACCACTGGTAAGGAATGTTGTAATGTAAATTTGTTTAAATGGGAAGTGAAGTAAATAGAAAATACATTGTACAGATACATGAATGCAGTAGGGTTTGGTAACTTTTGGGTTAGTTGAGGTTTGTTGTGTTGTTTGTCCTTTTCAGAACTATATATATATATTTATTTAGAAGTCTTTAGAAATCTTTTTATTGGAGCATAATTTCACAAAATACAATAGTGCAAAAATATAGTTCTGAAGAATCCTTTCCCTGTAAAATGTATACTGCATGACTATGCAGTATACATTTTACAGGGAAAGGATTCTTCAGAACTATATTTTAGAAAATTGTAGGTTAAAAACATTCAACCTACATCTAATTCTCTCTCTTATAATTGGGTAAATCAGTGCTTTTATTTGCAATTATTTAAATAAGCACTTCTTGTAGTACCTTTACAGTCATGCTTGTTGTGTGGACTCTAAATGTTATGTATTTCTTAAAATTATTAAAATAGAAAAGAGAAATGACTGCAATATATCAGTGGCATGTGTATGCTTTCTGTATTTTGTGAGAACAAATTTTATTGCTAGTGCACAAGGGCTAAACTGCGGGATTGCAAAAGTGGGGATGTTGCCCTTAGCAACATCCTTAGTCAAGCTCACATTTCCCAGTATGTAAATTGAAACGGAGAGCAACATCCCCACTTTTCCAACAGTTTTCCACAGTTTAATATATTTAGGCCCAGGCCCAGTAATATGAGTAATAGGTCAAAATGTATTGTGTATCAACAATTTGGATTGGACAAGTCATGTTTGACAAGTCATTCACAAATGGCACAGACAAGATTCTTTATCCAGTACTATATTTTTATGACACCCCCTAACCAGCAAGAGCATATCCGGATTCAGACTTCGATAGGATAGAAAGTTAGGTGCCAAGTGTTTTTACAGAAGTCTCGAACATAACTTCCGGTTTCTCCACGTGCTGGGCTCACAGTTTATACACAGGGGAAGTTTTCCCTCTCATCTGTTGGAACTACAGGGTCAATCAACAATCAACTTCTGTCCAAGAAAATTAAGTACGCAAGCAGGAGTTAAATGCTCACTAGCCACTTCTCCTTGGCTTGAATTTGGTTGCAAGGTTCCAGTTTGTAGTCGCCCTGGCTACAGGTATTCATTTAGATTTACTTTACTTAATCTGAGTGTAAAATGGTGGTCATTGGAAGATCGGAAGGGCGGTGGTAGGAGTGTGAGTATATCTGAACTTGGTCTGAGTAGCTGACAGCTTTGTATGCAATAATAAAATTAGTTCTATACGACTTTCAAAGATATAATGGAAGATATAAATATGATTGAAAGGATAGACTGAAAAGAAAAATTGGATAAGCCCGAGTGGGAGCAGGTTACAAAAAGGAAATTTAGCTTGCACAGTGTATTTTATCTGTTTCCTTAGTGACAAAATACTGAATCCCAAATATGTTCCAGAGGTGAAAATGGCAGGATGTGGATATCTGACGGCAACATCTGGGCAGCAGATAAAAATCAGTAAAACGTATTAAAAACTATTTTTGTGGGATGACATGTTTTCATTTGGCATGTAAGTTTTTGTCTTCACATACTTTATTTTTTTGTTATAACAGGTATTCTGGAGTGGCCGTTTTGGACTAAACTAGTTGTGGTAGCAATTGGCTTCACTGGTGGACTTTTGTTCATGTATGTACAATGCAAAGTGTACGTCCAGCTGTGGAAGAGACTTAAGGCTTACAACAGAGTCATCTACGTTCAGAACTGTCCTGAAACTTGTAAAAAGAAAATTTTTGAAAAAACTGTCATCATTGAGCCAAATCTGGAGAGCAAAGAAGCTCTTGGTATTCACCACTCAGACACGAACTCTTCTTATTACACAGAGCCTGAGGACTGCGGGGCGGCGATTCTCCAAGTTTAAATTCTGTTTTTCCTACTACACACTTTTCAGGAGATGGCTGTTTACTGACTGCAGGCAGGAGTAGAGTAATCGTCCTGAAAGTTCCCCGTTTTCTGCTTATAAGTTTTTTGTCACAATATGTATATGGACAAGCAAAAGATTAGACGTGGAGATGTCACTGCTTTATACCTCTCTCAGAAGAACAGTCATGAGCACAATCAACTACAGGTATATTCTGAACCTCACAGAAGATTAATAAAAAGTGTATTTACATATCTACATAAATACAACTGGATGACTTCTTACACTGTCTTAAGTGGTACAAGTGTATACATGAGGTTGCAAAACTTACTTTTTTGTTAAGAAGGACAAACACAAGAATAGATGATGTATTAGCATGTCCACTGCCCTTAATGCCAATGACATCTTTATCTGGCGCGCTTTTTAGGATTCTACTTTACCAACACGAGCATATTGCACTTTTTGTGTAGGGAAAAACGTTTTTTTGTAATGTCTTTATTGACTTTAAAATGCAGTTTCCTTTCAAAACGGAGAATGTGCTCTGGCATTTCTAGTATAAATGTGTAACCTCTTGCCTTACATGCTGTATATACATAAAAAAATGTTTTCTTCACAACTTTACCATTTTACACATAAGGAAAACTATTTCTGCCTTGTTATATCAGGAAAATGTAAGTAGTCGTGAATTAACATTTTTCTACCACGTGTATTCAAGACTTTTTTACCAACAAAAATGCACAAAATTGGTAAACATTTCAATATCTGGTGTAATGCTAAATAAAATGTAGTCCTTTTACTACGTTCATTCTATTTTGGTTATAAATGGGCTTTGTCTTCATCTTAACACCTTAACACATGAAAACTCTATTTTTGTAATGTATCCATATTTCTTTAATCATTTCTATTTGTGTAGCTGTGTCAATTACACATCAATCAAAAACACACATAGAAGTGGAGAAAAACTTACACACTTATGAACAGGGTGGGTCACAACTGAAACAATGGCTGTTTAACCACCAGTCTGATTCCCTTTCACAAATTTAAGACTTCTCTTGTGCTGGCCCTCTCACTCCAATTATACATTAGAACAGGGGTTCTCAACCAGTGGTACGCAAACCACTGTGTCGTGTTCTATGGGGCCATTGGAACAGGTTATATGTTATAGTATATACCATGTTATATACCATGAGCAACAGAAGGGGGGTATAGGTAATGAAAGGAATTGAGGGAACAGTGATGAGGGTAGGAGGAAAAATGTCAGTGAGTTACTGGTACACACCTAAACAAGGATGAGAATCATTGCATTTGATTATTTCTTACTAAAGATCAGGGCCGTTTTTAGGGGCGGGCGACCCGTTCAATTGCACAGGGCGCCACCCAAAGTTCTTTAATGGGGGCGCTGCGCAGAGCCTGGTGATCGAGCGCCCCCTGTAAACTTCCCTGGCTGTCATATGACAGCTGATTGCGCCCAGGACAGCGTTCTCAGTATACTGTGTGATGCAGGGATCTTGAGATCGAGATCCCTGCAATATCATTGGTGGCTCAGGTCACATGTTCTGGCTGCAAAGTGCAGGGTCCAGCTGCTCCCTGCTAACCTGCACCTCAGTCACTGCCCCTGTCTACTCTCTCCCCCTGCATTGTCCCTCTCTCTCTCTGTCTACATCACTCTCTCCCCCTGCATTGTCCCTCTCTCTCTCTGTCTACATCACTCTCTCCCCCTGCATTGTCCCTCTCTCTCTCTGTCTACATCACTCTCTCCCCCTGCATTGTCCCTCTCTCTCTCTGTCTACATCACTCTCTCCCCCTGCATTGTCCCTCTCTCTCTCTCTGTCTACATCATTCTCTCCCCCTGCATTGTCTCTCTCTCTCCCCTCCGTTGTCTCTCTCTCCCCATCACTCTCCCCCCTCCGCTGTCTCTCTCCCCATCACTCTATCACTCTCCCCCTCTACTGTCTCTCTCTTCCCATATATATGTATATATGGAATATATACATGTGTGTGTGTGTGTACACATATGTGTGTGTGTGTGTGTGTATATATATATATATATATATATATATATATATATATATATACATACACACACATACACACTTGTGGGGGGGTGTTATTTGACTGATCGCCCTGGGAGCCATACACTCTAAAAACAGCACTGCTAAAGATCTTTAAACAATCATTCAAAACTCACATCATCCTTTCTCTCACTATTCTGCTTCCTTCTGTCTATAGATACAAAACTATCCTTTTCCCCAACTCCCTGTCCCCCACAATTTCATTTGTCCATCCAGTGCCAATTTAGATTGTAAGCTCTCACAGTCCTCCAGTTCCCCTGGCACCATCTCAGCCTCAGTTTATCAGATTCTGAGTGTTGCTGTGTTTCTCTGTTTTGTCTGTCGTTATCTGGATCATTTCGTTTATACTGTGTAATCTGTACAATGTTGTGGCACTTTGTGGTGCCCTATAAGTAAATAAACAGTAATAATAAATACATTAATCATTTGTTGGAAGACCGACATATGGCAAGAGAAGTATATGGTAAGACTAACTTAAAATAAACCATCTTTTTTGAACCCCTGCAAGAGGAGGTAGAACAATTGGTTTGTGAGTGTGGACAATAAATGAAAACCAAATCTTCAGTTACAATATTAATGGTCAAACTAAATATAACCTTCAGTCACAAAACATGTCTAGCCTGAATATATGCTAAGGGTGACGCCAATTCATAAATCTGTTTTAAATGATATTTTAATGCAAAGAACAAATTAAGTCTGTTGCTCCAAATCAATCAATATATATCACTATTATGTGTCAGCACATACATAAAGAGGAGGTTTAGTGCATAATATAGCTATATTGGGTTATGCTCACCTGTCCAGCTTTTTAATAATGTTTTGACTTTTTGTCTTGAACTATTATTATTATTATTATTTTCATTATTATTACATTTATTTATAAGGTGACACATTGTTTCTGCATTGCCGTACATAGGGAATACAATACATTCATAGTATGGGGGTACACAGTAATATAATAATACAATAATGTAATACACAATATATACATAGCATGGGAGTGCAGAGTAATAACATAGGGGTTGGGTAGAGTATAATGTATTAACAGTGGAGAAAGAAGGTGAGAAGATGGGGCAGGTTGAAATATCTAACAGGATGGTGGAGGGCCCTGCTCATGATTCGCACATGCATGATTAGGTGGAGGAGGGATTTGAGTGCGCATCTAAAGGCTAGGAAGGTGGTAGGTTGAGGTAGGTCATTCTAGTGGAGGAGCGGCAGCTCGGGTGAAGTCCTGGATCTATGTGTGAGAGATGATGATCAAATTGGATGTGAGGTAGCAAATGAAGGGATGATTATTAGCATTAATTATAAATAGTATGAAATCACGTATCTTCCTTATAACTTTGTATTAGGACTAAAACCTGTAATATCTTTGTAACAGGTTCTGGTATCTGATACCATATCAATAAGTTTTGTTTTTCTGATCACTACACCTTACAGATCTGCTCTCTCCTATGTGTAAGCATATGGTATTTTGCACTCACCCAAGCTTTGGTTCTGGCTTGTGATACTATGTATACAAGAATGTCTTTGCTGTTTGAGTCATTTGGTCAAACACTTTTAATGGGTCACCGGAAAAGAAGAAAACTATGAGGTAAGTGCTGGGAATAGGGGGTGCACATTTCCTGAACCATTCCTTAAATTACTTTTTTTTTATTGCACAGCAAAAATATATATAAAAGTGGCCTATCAATTAAATATATAAAAACCAGGTTACTGCCGACACAGATGACAAGCAATCCAAGTAGGTTATGTACATACAATAATATGACACACTAAGTCAGGGGTAGTACAACTCTCCAGGTGTTGTCAAACTACAAGTCCCAGCATGCTTTTTCAGGTATCAACTATATCTGTGCAGTTAAAGCATGCTGGGACTTCTAGTTATATATAGATGGGGTGGTATATTGAGGTAAAGGGCAGGAGTAGGCAACCTGCGGCTCTCCAGGTGTTGCCAAACTACAAGTCCCAGCATGCAAAGCACTCGTATTCGTTATCCACAGCTAGTTGAATGGTTGCTTGTACTGTATAAATAATATATAGCGGTGTGAGTCTGCTTATGCTGTTTAACCCTTACCACTTACCATGAAAGCTCTGGCTGATTTTGGTATTTGCATATACTGTCCTACCTTCTCTCTGCTTGTAGTGGGTT
>JABWIB010000615.1:35016-102831 GCA_016617825.1 Platyplectrum ornatum | reverse complement strand
ACCAGCGTTACTGTTACACTGTTAATAGACTTGTGCTAGGAAGCATCTTCTCACACCTGTAATACTGATTGCAATTAATTCAATTTGACTCCCCTGCAATTCAACATGGTTTTACCCACTCTTGAAAAATCTTACGATTGCATACAATTTATCTTACCGTGTGTACCTAGCTTAAGTCAATAGTTCCTAAAGTCTGAATCTGTTCCAATGGGAATATAGGTTTAGCAGAATTGCAGAGCGGTATAAAGATTAAAGGGGAGAAGAGTTTGGAGAGCAGTAATAAGAAGAATGTTGGTTACAGAGGGAGCTGTGATTTAAGGGATATAGAGGAAACACTGCAGAGAGTGGGCGAAACAGTGGGTTTTGGGAAATTTTCTCTTAGCCATACTAGCCTTTTTAAACTAGTATAATCCTTTAATAGACAGCTAACAAAAATATGAAGGCTTACCACTGCGAAAAAATAAAAAACCTCTCTGGTGGCACGGCACTAGGGTAAATGATGGATACAATATAACATAAAGGCAGGTGAATGACAAGTCTGAAAATGTGGTGAGAAACCTGAGCAGTGAAACATGAGCAGAGGTGTCAGAAACATCTCCTGGATACTTTCTCTTACCTTTGAAAAGATACAGGCATACCTTACTGTATACATGGATTATTCATTAAGCATAATTAAGATTACACATATTTAAGGTTGAGAGACAGTAAGTCCCCATAGAAAAAAATGATAAGTAATATTTTTCTTAATTAATAGGATCATGTCAAAACACAAAATTATTTATTTTTTTGTTTAAAACAATAAAAGGAAAATAGCAATGATAATATATGATGAACGGAAGAAAGGAATGGTTTTTAGGGGCATAACATATACAATATTTAGTTTTACACATTTTGCTTTAATGTACATCAGCATAACACAATATTCGCAGCTTAATTAGTGACATTGTTATTTATTTACTACAAGCACTGTGTCAGCTTGCATATTTATTAAAAAAATTGTCTATAAATGCAATTAGGTATTTGTTTGTATGGCAGAATTGTCCGCAATGAGCGTGAATTCCACACGCTGATAGGTAGAGTGGAGTGGTTAGTGGTGTGACCACATAGATGCGTAGATAACGTGGCCCTGCAGTAGTGGATCCCAATGCCTTTTGCATAAGAAGCAAGTCTTTTGATCCAGCCCGTTATGTATGTAGTTACAATTGTTAAAATTTTTTAAAAGAAAGAACAGTCCCCATAGCCAATCCATGTAGGAACCTAGCCCCCTCTGACCACTACATGAAATTTAATATTTAACATTGTTCCAGATGAATAATGATTCATTTCACTTAACAGTCGTAACCCTGGATATCATTTTCCACTATCATTTTCTTAAATATATCAATTAAATCTGCCATCATCAACTTCCCTGGCAGTGAACTGTACATCATAACTCCCCTTACTGTAAGATCAGTCTTCCTTTGCTGGTTGTGATGTTGTGATACCCCAGGAAACCTCTTTGATATGTATAGTCAGGGGATGGCTGGGCCAGGGGGCAGGGCCCCCCCCCCCCCAGTGATTTTGAGAAAAGGTTAAACAAAAAGCTTCATTTCCCATAATCTTATTGGGTGATTGTGTGCCTTGTGTACAGTATTTGGACTTAATCTTTACAATATTTACTATCATTAGGGTTACACTCATCCTAGGGTTAGTGTCATCCTACACATAATTACTCTGACACTGACAAAAAAAAACTCTTCAAGTAGACTTATGTGGATGTGACCAAATCAGTGGTATGTGGGATCAAAACAATAGTATGCAGGAATACCTCACATAATGTTATAGAGAACTGTAACAACATGTTTTTTTTATTCATTAACTGTCCTAGAATCACTTACGTCATTTAAACAAGGTCATATATTTAATGTAATATTGTATTGTATATTTGGGTGTATTGTATATTTGCATGAATTACGCCCCCATGCTGCCATAAAGTGGACAATACAACGCAAAGCATTTTATGAATTTCGAAATTGGAATACAAATCAATTAATACAGTTAATAACTCCACCGCTGGTATTGCCATATTGAACTGAATAAACTGCTAATTGTTGACTGGAATTAGAGTTTAAAACGGAGAGGAATACAGGCGGTACGTTACACCTCAATAACCATGTAAAATCTCAGAAGGAATCAACACAGACAATTTGGAAAAATGTAACAAATGACATAATAACTGTCATTTCCTTTACTGACCAACGGAGAACATAATAACACTCAACTATAAGGGGTAAAAAAAGAATAAACAATAAGTAAAGGGCATCTACCAAATTATCAGTCTTTTATTGTGGTAAGCAACAAGTTATATAGTAGCCACAGAACAGATCCAGAGAACAAAATGAGAGAGTTACTCCTGGGCAAAACCATGTTGAATTGCAGGGGAGGTAAATTTCATCTGTTGCAAATAGTATTAGAGGTGAGAGATGATGTTTCTTAACCCACATCTAAATTACAGTGTAAACTTATTGCTGGTCGATATCCATACCTATCAACTTGTGGGGGCCAGAGAGCAGGGACAAATACGCAGCACCCCTGGACCCGCATAAGCCTCGCTACTTTTATCAAAGCTTACGCAGAAAATAATAAATTATAATTATAATTAGCAAAAAACAGCATAGTTTGTCCCATAACTGTGACAAACTGGGAGGTGGAAGGGATTGTGGGACAGTCACCCAAAAGCAAGACTGTACCACTGAAATCAAGACACTTGGGAGGTATGCAGTATCCGTGTGCAATCAGTAAAAGCAAAGTACTCTCCCTGCATGCCAAGAATAAAATACGTTTACTTACATTAGACATAGTTTATCCAGGATCTAAATTTACTAAACTTCAGGATTGGAAAAGTGGGGATGTTGCCCATAGCAACCAATCAAGAGAGCTTGAATCTACTTAGTTGCTATGGGCAACATCCCGCAGTTTAGTAAATTTAGACCCAGGTGTAAATCTTTACAGGTCTCAATATGGTCCCATGTAACACCACAGATATATATGCGAGGATAATTTTTCTTTATTCTGCTTCCAGTGATGTGCTTAAATTTCAAAAGACACAGTAACTAAACCTGGCAGTGTATAGTTCTGGAGGAGTAAATCAGCGGAGCAGAGGTTAACTTTTCCTGTTGATAACAAGAACCTATAACAACACTGGCTAAACCTTTCTTTTAAATATACAGCCTTCTCTTGGGAACTGTCAAAAGCCTAAAAACGGAGAGAACAAATTTTCAAAGAAAAAAATTTAATGAAAGCAGGGAGCAGTGAAAATGTTAATCACTGCAGGTAGGCTAACACAGGCATTTTCTGTCTCTTGGCCTTGTGAACTTTCTTCCGTTAAGGATGAGGTCCCCTGCTTTTTTCATATGAATATAGTTTAAATTCGTCCATGAAGGAAAATGATTCTTTTTATCCACCACTGTGAGGATTGAAATAGGTCATACCTCAAGGGACCATAAACTGATAGAGTTCTTGAGTGGCAAAAGGTCATGGAATAGCAGTAAAGAGAGCAAATATGCGAGCAAAACTCAAATAAGTTGTTTTCTTCATTCTGGCCTGAGAATTTCAACACTTTATGCCACTGTTGGTCTGTTTTGTTATTGACATCTTTGACCTTACCTGATATTGTATGTGTATTATTCTTCCCAGTTGACTTTAAGAAAGAATGGGACACGGGCATGAAATCACAGGAATATATAACTGTACATACTCTTCAAAAGTCAAAATATAACTGTGCACATAACTGTGAAATATTCATAAGATCAATACAAAAGGAAGGTGTTTCTATGGATTTCCTAATGGTGATTTTTATCTTCAGTTCACATTGTCTTCAAAATGCAACTGCAGGTCTCATTGGTCCCATACGGTTGACAAAGGTGACTTAATGATCACTTAACTCTCTTCTATATTAACTAGTTTTTACTCTGGCACCAATTATTAAAGATTTTGCAACTCAAGACGGGAATGGGATGGATGGAGAAAATTTCATACATTCAGGAGTTAGGCGTTAGAGTTAAGGACAAAAGAGAGATCAGAAACAACTTTCAAGTTCATACTTTGTATTTAGATGTTACACTTTATGAATTTCTGCTATATTTTCCATGGGTGTTCCTCCCGGGAGAAACCAAGAGTCGTCAGTATGGGTTTTGGGGCGAAGGGCATGATTCCAATCCGCCCCCTGAACGCAAAACCCATACAACTTCTATGAATGGGCGTGCATGATGTCATAGTACCGCTCAGGGCTGCCTCAGTCCTGGGAGATATGCTGACTCTCCTGGGATAATGGGAGAATTGCCTGAAATCCAGGAGTCAGCAACCCTGTGTAATCAGCTTGTACAGTGCTAAAAATTGGTCTCAAGTGACTTCAGTAAAGTCTCCCTGTTACAAACAGAACCTGCAGTCTCCGCATGAGCTATTTCCTCCTTATAACTGAAAAATATTAAGAGGTAAGAAATACGAGATGACAGAAATACATTGCTGGAAAACACTTCTAAAATAATAGTAATTAGTAGTAAGTGTGCTGCATTTGAGATTGAGGACACTGCTAATGATGTTGAGCAGGCAGCTAGCAATACACCATAATGTTGTTTGGTGATGGGTTTTACCACCCAACAGTGAAGCAGGTGGGACAAGCTTTGACACAATTCTTAAATATAAGTACATAAACAAAGCCTCTTGCAATAAAAAAAAAGCTATTTATTAAACAAGTACACCAAGGGGCAATCCTGGCACCATCTTAAGAATTTGCAGAGGTGGGACATGGCCTTTCCTTCTAAAATGTGGACAATACCCCTTTTATAACTGAAATTTTATGGAACTTCCTGTCCCAGTAGTGCGGTGCTCATGGTTCTTATTTCTGCTGTGTGTCCGGCTAAAAAAATATAAATCGATATACATCTTTTTAGAGGACTGATATATTTTTCTCTATTTTATTTGAGATGGCATTATGTTTCCATTAATAGTAATTGAATTTAGGTAGACTGCTTAATCTGAGCGTGCCTGGTTTTTTATATATATATATAAAATATATATATATATATATATATATATATATATATATATATATATATATGTATTGGATGTATGTAATAAAATAAGTATTGGATGTATGTTCCAATCTGGATAAAGCACAAATTGTTTTGTGGATAATAAAAGCTGAGAAATTATTCTAAAACATTGTTCATGACAAATGTGAATAAATATGATTTATTAGTTATACAGAAAACGACTTTTTCTGAAATGAAGAAAAGAGCCAAGCAGTATGAATAATATGGCTAACCTGATATATGTCTGCATTTAATGACCTTGATATATTGTTAAAAAATACATCTATATTAAAGTATATAAACTTATATCTGCTAACTATCAAATTAAAAAAACTTGAAATAACATTAGTGACATCTGAAAAGATTCTTGGGCCGCTAAGTCAAGGAATTCTAGTCTTTAAGTTAAACTTTTTCAAATATATCATCTATATCTCGACTAGATCATTATAAACCTTGAGGAGCAACTGACATTTTTGGCAGGTAAAATAAAGACAGTAACCAACGCACACAATATGATAATGTGAATATTTTTTCGACATTTTTAGTCCAGAACATTTATGAAATATTCAAAAACTTATTATTTACTAAAATAATCTTAGTTTTCTGGATTATTATTTTGGAGGAATTTATTCGAAATAATATTCTCTAGAATCATCTTTATAATCTTTATAAAATATTCTGTACTAGTTTGAAAAAAAAACCAGAAACTAGAGGTAAACAGAAATGATTATTGTACAGAATTAGGGGACCTAGAATAAAAGGGTCCGAATGATGTTTGGCAATCCTAAAGTGTCCTACATGTCCTGATGTCTCCACGTAAAACGGCATCAGCATTGCAGATAAGATAGGATGAACACTGAGAGTAATTAGAATCTGATTACTTCAATGATGTAAGGAAGTAATCCTCACTCTAACCCTCATCCTAAACTCCCATTCTGTCACTTTGGACCAAATCCAGACTTACATACTATTGACCTTATGAGCGTAAAGTTAAGAGTTTAATTAAGAGTTGAATTGAAGAGAAGATAAATTTAATTAGTTGCAAACAGTAGTTGAGAGATAATATTTCTTAGCTCAAGTCTAATAACAGTGTAATCGTAATGCTGGTCAGTATCTGTGTACAACATGCAACAATAAAGTATTCTCCCTGCATGAACACACTGACATTTATTTTACCTCCCTAAAACTATAGTTAAGGGCATGTTGTTCATATCCTTCCACCTGAAGTGAGAGATACAGTAATGTCAATATACATGGTCATTGGCAATTGGGAGCTAAGGTCTATTCTAACGTTGCCGCTCTTGCAAGGATGACATTTCTGTGAAGACAGTTGGCTTATCTCCCTACATTCACAAGCAGCGATTATTGTGCCCATGCAGGGCCTGATTAATAGCCACATGGGCCTGGGGCTGTAAATGATGAAAGGCCCATTGGAGTAGCCAGTGATTTGTGGGCGTTATCACTGTTGTATATGGAGGCCAAGTATATGTGGACCACTTAATCACTCTGCGTCCTTCTTCATCACTCTCTTCCTCCTTCATCACACTGATCTCAGTAACCGCAACGCTATGGGCCTTTTTGACAATGGAGGCCTGGGGCCCATTGTTTATCTGGCCCTGTGCCCATGAGTCAGATGGAGGGGGCTGAATCTGGCTAATGTCCCCTATTTGAGGACATTCCAGTGTCCTTTATTTACCTATTCCATGACTGCGTATAGTAGGCGCAGAGTTTTCTGAACACTTCTCCTCAAATCAGACAAAAAGTAATTGCAGCAGTTAAGCATGTTGTGACATACAGATTATGCAAATAATATTTATAGAAAGGTCAATGCACAGTGTACATAGTTATGTATTAAATCCCAATTAAAAGTACATTTGTGCAATATAGCAAATTCTACCACGTTACTGCTAAGAACCAGTGCTTGATTCAAATAGAAAAACATCTGATATTTGTGAAGCTTTGCTGCCACCATTAGATTTATTTCTGAAAAGGGAAGAATATTCCTCTGGTTATTATGTGCGATACGGAGAGAATAACTATTTGTCAGTAATCCCTATGCTTAAAAAGGAAGAACCTTAATTAAACATTGGGGAAACAAATGGTTCACAGGACTGGCAGCAGGATATCCCTGTAAGGTCATTGATTGAAGCCCCTGCAATACACAGAGTGATTTAAATTCATCTGAAAACTGCTATGCGGCCAATGTAAAATGAGCTGCTGGTCTCAGTCTAGTTCCTGAAGCCCATATAACTTGCCTTCATTATTACTTGCTTGCTTGTCGATCAAACAAGAACAAGTAGCCTAAAGAATATTACAACCGGTTCCATAGTTATAATGGTTCTGCATTAAGCAGGTGTGTGACTGCTTTAATGTATTATTTAATGCATATTCAGAACAAACGTTTCCTTCTTACCTGTCATGCTGCATTTTAACATTATATGAATTTCAGAAACACAATTCTAATTATCCTGATTTATGCAGCTTTTGCCTTGAGAAACCTCCACATTACATAGAGATCAAGTCCAACAGAGTGAGCTGTGATGCCTTTATTGCTGACAGCAGTCTCATAAATATTGCTGCACAATTGTTCAAATATTATTGTTTTGGTTTCTTTTACTTAGTATTTATTATATTGATTATTACTTATTACCAATTATATTGATTTTTTCTTATAACTTGTTATATTGATATTGAAGTACAAATTTCAATACATTTATAGGTTGCAACTAATATATGTCATGAACATGTACCCTCTGAACTATCACTAGTGAAATATATAGGGGGCTATTGAACTTTTGGAGCTGGTCCAGGATACATAGTGAAAATTAACAGTGCACAATGGGGAATGCGGGCAGAAAGATGCCCATCCATCTGCTTGCGTGTCTGACTGCTCTGTTCTATATTTAAATCATACCTCCCAACAGTGGGTCAGGGGAGATTGGGACACCTTGGTACCGCACTCGGCCCCGCCCAGACTCCGTCCTGTCCCACCTAGGTCCACCCCACCTGCCAGGCCACACCCCCTTTCGCAGCAGTCGGTGATTTTAGTGGGGATAAAAAGTCAATGTCCAGCAGATAAGGTGCAAGCGCATCTGCCATCTCAGAGAATGTGTACGTTATAGGTGCAGGAAATTTTCTATGGCAAAATTAACGTCTTTATAAGTTATGAAGGAAATGTATATGTCATTGTAATTTGAATAAATAATATATATTTATTTATTTATTATATTATATATTTTTAATTATAATACAAATTTTTTATACTAAATATTAATATTTTGTATTTATTTATTTATGACTTTTTTTACTTCCACAATAGTATTCATATACAGCTACGTGTGTTATTATTATTATGAATATTATATTATTATTATTATTATTAATGTTTATTTATATGGCAGCGCTGTTTAATGCAAACAAAACAAAATAAAATTCAGCTTGTAGGGGTAAATAGTAATAACATGGAGGGTTTGCTACAGTGGCAGATTGGGATTCCAAAATGGGCCTGGAAATTTTTTTGAAGTGGCCTCATGTGGGTGTACAATTATTGGTAGATGGGGCCAGAAACAGTAGGTGGTGTAGCCTATATTATACAAAACAGAATGTGTATGTTACGGCAGTTATATCCCACTCCTTTATATACACATAACTGCTGCTCCATACACACAAAATAAGCAACAAATAAGAACACTGAGGGAATACAGAGGGGGATGAAAAGGAGCATTGGGGCATACAGGGGGACAATTAGGAGTTAAATAAATGAAATTGCTGAGCATTATTAGTATTTGTATATTTTTATTGTACAGTGTGCTATATAGTACATCATAATTTTCCAAAAGTACAAGTTGAATAATCTGCAAAAAGGAAGATCCAGTGGACCACTAGATACACTGTATACAACAAACACATACACTCACTATACTCCGCACACAAAATACCCAATAAGTACCGTCTCTTTTCATGGCTATATAGCTAGTAAAAGTAAGAGTGTTTCTATCAGTTTGTACTTGAAACTTACAGGTTTACATGTAAAAGATCTTACTGTGAGGTAGAGGAAATCTCATGAGGGGAAATAGGAGCAAATATTGTTTAAAATAAAAAGGGAAGGCATAGACAGCAAATCGAAAATAGGTATGTATAGGCTTTTACTACAATGGAGACTAGTCTCTTAAAAATTAGGTAGCAAAAAAAAATAATACAATATATACTGTAAAAATAAATATGTTAAAAAGAACTGCATAATTAACTGCTGCAATTTTAAAGATGTAATACATACAATTTGGAGCTAATACATACATGTAATACATACAATTTGGATACATACAATTTGGATATCTTTTTATAGCCATTTGTTATAGCCGAGTTACTAGTTTATGGGTAGTATTTAAGTTCATGTTTTACAAACATATCACTGTTGTGCCTGGGCAAAGGCTAGAGGACAGGTAGGATCTGTTGCTGTTAAGAAGCATGTCAGAGTATAGATAAACTAGGAACCTTAAGGTAATGTTCCTCTTACCCAGTATAAAGTATAGGGGCTGATTTCCTGCCTCTGCGACTCCGTCATATGGTAATGGGAAAAGGGGCGTTCCACACCCCCTTTTCTCATTTACATATGCGCTTTTAGCGCTTTTAGCAGGACTAAGCCCTGCTTTTGCGCAGCTCTGAATATTGCAGACTTGGCGGCCGCATGATGAATCAGGTCCTAATACTTTATCTAATACTTTTGAAAAGTAAAAGATTTATAATGAAATTACAAATATTAATTAATATTACAAATTATTAATTAATATTATTTTATAAATTACAAATTTATATATTGTATAATTTCTAAAAGAGACATATGTCAGTATATATTAGCTTTTATGTGGGGGGGATAGATTATATACAAAATTATTATGTACTTTTAAAAAATAACTAGAGACAGCATATAGGGGGTTAACAGAAGCACTGGAGGCAGCATACAGAGGGGTAAAAGGAGCACCACTAGAGGCAGCATAGATTGGGTTAATAGGAGCACTGGAGGCAGCATACAGGGAGTTAATAGGAGCACCACTAGTGGCAGCATACAGGGGGTTAATTAGAGCACTGGAGGCAGCATACAGGAGGTTAATAAGAGCACTGGAGGAAGCATACAGGGGGTTAATAGGAGCATTGAAGGCAGCAAACAAGGGGTTAATAGAGGCACAGGAGGCAGTATACAGGGGGATGATCGGAGCACCACTAGAGGCAGCACACAGGTGGGTAATAGGAGCACTGGAGGCAGCATACAAGGAATTAATAGGAGCACCATTAGTGGCAGCATAAAGGGCATACCTCCCAACAGTCCCACTGTCCCTTCAGTGGGACAGTCCCGCTTTTGGGTGACTGTCCCGCTGTCCCTCCCGCCTCACAGTTTGTCCCGCTAGGGGGACAAACTTCGTTTTTTTCTATGATGATGCGAATTCACAGTATCAAGAGGGGCGGAGCTTGGTCGGGAAGGGGGTGGAGTTGGGGTGTGCCGTGGTTGGTGGGTGTGTCAGGGGCGGGGTTGGGCAGATCTGGGGCGGGGCTTATGTGTCTGCAGGGAACAATCTTCCTTTTTTCTCCTGTGTTCTATACAGATGTGCATGTTTCTGAAAAGACGTTTACGTTTACCTCCCATACAAGTTTCCTAACTCCATAACTCTGTATAAGCCAATAATATAGAGGGTTTAGACTTTATTGGTTTAGACTTATGGAAGTCATTATATGGGTTATGTTATGATTTGTGGGACTTTCTATAAAATGTTCTGTGCATTGGGTAGCAATGAGGACACAGGATGGCATCTGGATTGGGATAAAAAAATGATGGGGTACTCAGATGATCATCCAACACATATGCAATGAAACAAAGCATACTTGCGACGCATATTTAACTAGGAGTTAAATGGTAAGCAAAGTGATTGCCTGTTAAGATTATGAATGCATTCCCTTACACTACAGTGGTCTGGACTGAGAAGGTATTAATGTGAATCCTGACATAACTTGAGAGTTTCACTCCCTTTATATAACGCCATAACCACAATGAGAGTATTTATCCTATGGAGATGAAAGGAAGCAAAAGATATTGAGACTTTAAGACAAACTGTCAAGTACAGTATAAATATGCATACTAGAAGGACTGTTTGCAGCATTTATTTATTTTATGTAGCTGAATAATATGTAACATCATATTTTTCCTAGACACGTTCCTGAATTATTTACTTGGTATCGTAATGTTTAATGATGCATAATACAGCTGTACATATTGGAGCAATTTGTAGCATAAGAAATTACAAATGCACAAGAGGATATTTATTCAAAATATTTTACAGGTGAAATAGTAGACATTGTAAGAAAATGCCTCTCTGAATGTCATGCAGTTATTTCAAGAGGCAGCTGAATGTATAGTTTGCCATACATGTCCACGTTTTATACTTCACAGCTATTATTTGGATTTGTTCACCTAATTTTGTGCACAGCATTGTAATTGATTTAGTTTACTATTTAAATGGTCATTTTACTATTTACAGCAGTGTTTCCTTGCTTTATATTATTAGAGGTTTAATCCACTTAGTCTTGCTGTTATGATACAAAGTACATTTTTGTCCTTATTTTGGCAGCTAAAGAAACTCAGCCTGTCATCAACAATTGAGCGAATTACAAAGGCAATAAAGTAAAACACCATGCAATAAAAATAAAAGCCATACAATAATATAACAAGGTACAGATAAAGGAGCATGCATGCTGACATGGAGTATTCTTCTGGCTGTTCATCCTGTAGCACAGTCCAGAAAACTATGTGGAGCTACCCATTTTTGTGCCTTAAAATTTTCAAGTTCAGCGGGACAGCCCCGCTTTTGAGTGGCTGTCCCGATGTCCCACCCTTATCGAGACGAACTGTATTAATGTAATTTTGTTATATTCTATTAAAAAATAAAATTTGTCGTTGCCGTGGCAGCAAAAAGGTTGAGACTTGAGCAGAGTCTCGATGGGGCTTGGGTGGAGTCTGGGCAGGGCCACCTAGATATTGGGAATTATGAATTTGTTTTTTTTTTTTGCAGCTCGACATTATCCATGATTTCAGAAGGTGTGGACCAGTAGGAATGTCCATTAAGATAACTGTTTGCAAGAAGTCTGTGTAGTTTTACTTTCAATATAAATCTGTAAAACTGAGTGTGCATTTTGTGCATATTTTCCCTAAGTGCCAGGTAACCCCTGAAGTCATTTTAGGCACTAGGGTTTCCTGGTTGGTAACTATAGTTCCAGAGAGACAAAGTATTTTGATGCATCGTGTTTGCTAAGACTGCAACACTATGGCCCACAGACTGTAGTAGTAATAGTAGTAGTAGTACCTGTACAGGGACTCTCTGCAATGCCAGGAGAGGGGGAAATGAAACAAGAACCTCCTATAAAGTTCATAGAGAGAGAAGTGCCACACAAATGTTCTGCCAGGGCCATCTCTACCTTTAGGCACTCTTAGGTGATTGTCTAGGCTGCCTCCATTTACATGCTGGGTTAGCCACTCTTAGTCTGCCACTCGTCTACCTTATTGTGGATTTTAGCAGCAGACCCGCACTTCCACTGTTAGACATATTCATGTCTTCGAGCATGGTATTCCTTAGTAATACTCCGAGATAAAAGTAGTGATTTTGAATCTGGATAGTAGTTTCTTTCGGGAGATTTGGCAACTATAATTTTACTAAGGAAAAATTGTCTAAAAACTTCTAGGCATAATGTGCAAGAATGAGGGGCAGTGATAGGTCTTAAGTCATATGTATTGTCCAATATAGGAAATACATTGGTCAAACCCTCTTCTGCAAAAAAATATATGTTTAATGTATGCAAAGGGAGTATTTTTTAAAACATACTTTATCCTTTAATCTAACAGTTTAATATTTGATGGATATGTAGGGTTGTGTTGTAAGAATAGGCTAATTTATTAAAGGAACATCTCCTGGGTTGCTACTGTCAGGGCTGCCAAGAGGAATTCTGGGCCCTGGTACAGCCCCAAATATTTAATATTGTGTGTGAGTGTGAAGTTGAGGAGTATTAAGGAATGTGTTCGAGCAGGATACATCCATAACACATTATTCATTAAGGACATGGTTGACCAGAGTGCAGTAGTGGGCTACAGGCTTCTCTTTCTCCCATAAGAGAAGCTCTCACTGCAGATTACTATCAGTAAATAATTAAAAAATCTAACTCAATCAATCACGGGTCCCTGGCATCCCCGGGCATCCCCCTCCTTTCGACAGCCATGGCCATGTCTTGTGTCTTGTGCCAATTAATGGGAGGCATTGAGGATTGTTTTATTTTTTAAATAAAATTCAAATTCCCAGATAATTGTGGCAAAAGGGGCAGAGCTTGCCAGGAATGCAACAGGACTTATTTGTCCTGTTTTCATCCTCCAAAATGTTGGGAGGTATGGCACCATTGTACCTACCTAAAAAAAATGTAAGCACAGCTTTGGACCAGCCACACACGAGTAAATATTGCTGCTGTCTTTTTAAAATAACTAATATCTGATATACACTATATATCTTATGTGTGTGTTTTTAACAACATGCAAACATGATATTTAAATAATATGAATAAATAGGTTTAATAAGTGGCCTTTTGCTCTCAATTAACTAATCAGTTTTAAAGACTATGAATAAATGTTAATAGTAAAAGTTAAATGCTTGTGCATAATAAATAAGCCTAAATATCACTAGCATACAATTTAGTACATGAAAAGAAGAATAGAAGGGCGAACACAGTATGGAAGAAAATTGGGTTCCAATAACATGACATTTTTATTTTCATATGAAAATTCATGAAATCATTTTCATAAGAAGTTAGGCAGTTGTGTTTATTTAGTGAATAATAATTAAGATGAATTGAAGTTATCCTTTTACAGATGTCAAAAAGTTACCACGGAAATCATTTTCTCAGCAGACCTCGCATTTAGTAACAAATGAAATGTATTTGGATTTCTAGGTAGTTTAAAAACTTGGAAATGGACAGCAGTCTGATCATTATAAATTGTACACTAAATATTATATAACTGAATAATTTAATAACTTTACTATATGGGGGAACTAGAAAGTATATGCATCAATATGTTTCCAGATCATACAAGTAAGGTATTTATGAAAGATGCAAGCGTATTCTTATAACACAATATATAGCATACCATTATACCAGGGAGAATATTTATTAAGCACAGAGAATTTAATTTGCGCGGCATGACGTGTTTGAATGTGAAAATTTACTAATGGTCGAGATCTTTAAAACACGCAGTGAGAATGGGGCAGACTGGATGGTCCATGTGGCTCTTATCTGCCGTCACTTTCTATGTTTCTATGGGGCCGATTCAATCCTGCGCGAAGACAGGAAAAACGTGAATGAAAAAACGTGAGTTTTCCTGCGTTACGCAAATAGCGTAAGGCAGAAAAACTTCGCACCAAGGGGATTGAATAGGCCCCTATGTTACAAACACGATCACAACCGTTTTTCAATTTAGTACATGCATGGTTCAATATTTACTAAGCAGCGAGATTGATTCCCGACCAAATCACACTGGCGAGATTTTAAATTCTTGCTGATTCAAATAGAAGTGCCTTTGAAAGGCGTATTTAAAGCTTCGCTTGGCTCTAATCAACTCATAATTGGAAGCAGTATATAAATGAGCCACTTGCTATTTCTCATTTCTTGCTTACTTGATGCTTGTATTTGGTACTGTAAATGTGTGTTCTGCACATGTCCTTGTATTACATTTATGCAAACCTTATTATACTGTAACCCATACTATACCATAGCTCAGTATTTCATGAAATTAGGAAGATATAAGACAAAGGGGTCCTGTAATAAACATATTTTTGTTGCTTTCAGACTCAGCAAAGAGATGAAAAAAAAAATGACTTTGCCCAAAAATGCAAAGAAATCTTCAGTCTTCAAAACTTTAAATACAAAGACGCAGACGGTATGGATATTTAAAAGGTATGAATATTTAGAAGTGGTGGTATGGAAACAAAAAACATAATACAAGTGACTGGAGATTTATAGTTTTTCTGTTAAATCAATGGGAGAAGTAACATGAGATGAGATACTATAGAATTGTCCTGACAATTTTATAAATAAATGTGAAAATGATACATAAATAAATACTATAATTTCAATCTTCAAGTTACAATCTTACTGACACAATGCAAATGAAAGTGTAAATTAAGAAAATAAAATCTAGCTTTGTTAAAGCAGATACACTAATGATTTAAGTAGTATCAACTGCAGAGAACCATATGAATTCAGACAATCAAAGAGATTAGATACAGCCAATAATAGTCATTATCATGTCTTTGCATAGCACAATGCCTCTAACATCTGCAAGGCATACTCTGCCACCTAAATATTTACACAATTTCAGGTGTTATGTCGAACATGTTCCCATTTCTCCTGCCTGAATGATTCGAGATTTCTGTGAATGGATCTGTATCTGTATTCGTATGCAGACATCCATGCAGACATAATGTGAAGTTTCCCCTCACATTAACAAAATTCTGCAGTGAGAACATAAAATCAAAGCAATTTGGAAGTTCGGATTGTTACACTCAGTGTACAGTGTAACACTGTACATTGGAATACCAAGTCAGGCCCTCTTGTCATTCATCAGAAGTCTCGATAGAGTGGATTAGATTCCTATTCAGTCCCACTAATGCACGTGTAGAATGCAAAGTCAGACTAAATCTTATCTGACAACATGAATTGTAAAATCAAAACTTTGGTTGCAGTTCCATACTACCAAGTTGCTCTCTCTTTTCATATTTGGATTTCCCAGACATTAATAAGGTTTCAAAATATAACATTTCACTGATGGTATGAATATACAATGCTTACATAGATAGAGAAAAAATAATTATTATATAATCAGAACTGTTAGAGTAGAGAAGAACAACAGATTAAGACATACTTCCTAGTCATATTAAGATATTAATGCATAGACATTAGAGGAGAGAAAAACAACATATTTTTAACACATTCTTAAGACAGTTTGCTTATTGCATATAAGACAAGACAGGACAAAACACATTAATATACAGATTTAGTGGGGGAAAAATCGACAGACATATTACATACAGGACCATAACCCACAATTACTTGCAAAACCAGCATCATAAGAGATTCATGGTGACATCTTTATATCAACTGACATGTGTTGTACAGAGAGTCATATTTGTACCAGAGACTTCAAAAGAATGTCTTTCCAGGGGGTAAGGTCCCCAACAGAAATCTGAAACTAGTTGAATATCATAAATATCTATTCATGAATAGTGTTCTTGTAATTAAAAATGTAAACAAGTTTCTTACTGAACCTAGAATTATTTTACAACTAGAAATATCTTCATTAAATTGTAGACTTAGGCCTAAATTTACTAATCAGGGAGATTGCAGGGAGATAGAAAAGTGGGGATGTTGCCCATAGCAACCAATCAGATTCAAACTCACATTCTCCAGTATGTAAAATCAAACTGAGAGCTTGAATCTGATTGGTTGCTAAGGTCAACATCCCGAGGACAGTATGTCCAGAAACCCAGAGGACCGGGATATGAGTCCAGATGTGGGGAGGTGCTGGACGCATCATCGGCTGTGAAAAGGGCCAATGGTGTTATTTTGTCCCAGTTTGTTGACTAGGATTGAGCAGTGGATCTCCCGGAGAGGTTACGGGTATAATAATTTACCGGCAAAGCAGCCGGAGTTGACAATTATGCCTCTTCGTCCAGACTATAGTCTTCGTTATGGAGTGAGCCATTGTGAACTGCATAGACCATAGTGAATGCCTGATAAGTTGGTTATTAATATACTTACCGTGAAGGCCCCAAAAAAACTTAGTTTTGTAGTGATGTATTGTTCACCATATATTGTACTATTGAATATGTCTAAATTTATATATTTTATGTTATGCCTGCAAATTTGGCATAAGGACCCTAGTTAAAATAAAAGGGAATCTTTTTTTAACAATTTGTGGTTATTTTAGAGTAAATCAAGTCTCGAAGTGGACAACTGAAGGTGGCAGTATGGTGCTAAGCCGTGCCCCTTTGCATAGACCCACCCCACCTGGACCCACGATTTTTGCAATGAAAGCTCCCGCTCCACTCCAAAGGGGTGGGGCTTAACAAGAGGGCGCGGATTATCCAGAGATTATCCTCTCTATTTCAGTTTCTATTGGGATAGCTGGGGGTGGGGTTAGTGTGGAGACAGGGCCTTAACAGCTTTAAAACAATTACCCTTACCAGATCATGTCCATTCATACTTTTACAATACAGTAACATATTTTTTACACACTCCACTTTCCATATTTTAATCCGTTAACAGACACTCATCACATCACTATGGTGTGGGGTATCACAGTACAAATATTGAAACAGTAAAGTGACATTTGTTTCTCCAGTGTCTTTACTAACTAATCTAATCTATTGCATTGGAATACAAGTAATTACACATGACTTTTTATATGTATTTTTTTTATTTGGGGTGGGGGGTGTTGTGTGCCAAGCAACATATTGTTCGCTCCGACCCCCACTGAATAAAACTTGTTGCAGTAAAGAGTGAGCGGGTACTGCTGCATGTCAGTAGAGGCTGCCCTGAAGCAGTCTCTACTAAATATACACACATATCTACAGGTGTATTTGGATATTCACCTACAGAAGTACTTGTTCACACAATTAAACTTATTGCGTGACTGCATATTTTTTTTAGTATATTATAATTTATTAAATCATAATCTAATCTATTTACCAATAATCTATTTACCAATGCCTTATGACATATTATAAATATGAATCCAGACCTTCCAACAAATAAAAGGTTTTAGAATTTAAAGAGAGTTTGTGGAGTATTCATTTTTAGTGTGAGTATACTCCATGTTTATTTTATCATAAAATATATATGTTTCTGGTCTTGGAGAGAATAAACAATGTTCATAGGCAACTCAAAGAAATCTTTATACTAATTCAATTCAGCTCAAGTAAAATAGAAGAACAGTGACATCCAGTGTCAGGATTTCTTAATAGGTGATATGTAAAATGTGTCTGAGAAACATTACCATAGAATCATATGATTTAAAAGATTTTAAGCTTTCAAACAAGGACACTGTTTTACTTGTTGGAACAAATGAAATACATAATGAACTTAATACATGGTTTTGCACCCATGGGATGCAAAAGCGGAGTACCTCTTGTCTAGACAGAAGAAGCACACAACTCAGCAGCTGCCTCTCAGTTTCCTTTGGTGTGGGGGTTAAAAGAAAAAGTTTTATCATGCAAAGATTTTACCAACAAAATTCTCAGAATCTAATAATATAGTATAATAATCTAATAATTTGTGTGTTTTAAGACTGCAGCCTAGGCGCTGGACTCCAGGGGGGCTCATTGCCGCCTGAACCCTCTTCACAGTGGCGGAACTGTCGGAGACATTGGAGTTGGCTGCCTCCGGAGGTCCTAGACCTGTGGGTGATGATTCCCAGTTGAATACTGCAGTTTAGCACTGATAAGCACAAGCCTGTGCTAATAGAGTAGTAAACCCAAGCGTGCCAAATGTGTGCAAAGTGCTGGCAAACTTTCATTTACATTAAATCAAGAAATGCAGACATATGGCATGCCCACTGCTCTATTAGGCTTGTGCTTATCATATGATTACAAAGAGCAGTGTAAGCTATTAAGATTTACAGCATTTGCAACTGCAGACTATCTCAGAGTGTCAGTGAGGATGGCCTGTCAGTGCCGCTGCAGCTCCTTCACTTTTTTTACGCAACATGTGTATGTGTGTTTGGGGCTGAATGTTTCAGCCTACGGCAGCTCCCCTGAGAGGGTTTAATGTGTGCAGGTGATCTCATGTGACCTTACATTGCTACCGGAACTGCTTAAATGAGAAAAACTTCCGTTGTCTCAATTAAATATTGTGGTACTTCATGTTACCCTAGTGCAGAGCAGACGGGTGCAGACAGATGCGGATGGGCAGCAGTGTGCCCATATTTCTGTGCTCGTTCCTGTACTGAGCATGTGAAGTGCTTATTCCTGCTGCACTTATACCTGGAAAAAAAAGATGGATAAGCAGCTCTGGATTAGGTCCCCAGAGTTCAGTTATATCCTTTAAACTTTATGAAATTCATAAAGGTTTATTATGTAACTAAATACGAGAAACTCTTGAGTGTCAGACACTAATACCATGTTTATGAAAGTAAAAGCTCTTAGATCACTCATTGGATTTATTAAATGTATTCTCTATTTAATATCTGACAGTGGTTTAACCACAAGCATTTGGAAGTAACTGTATAGTAAGCGGTAAGTGGATTTCCTATGTTTATGATCACATTTATGTCTATTGCTCTAGGTACATGGCATACCTCTGTACAACAGACAACTGTTACTTTTGTTGTTCCATGATTTTTATAAAGAATATTACTGTATACACTCAACTATAAGTCTAGTTTTTCAGCACTTTTTTTGTGCTGAAAGTGCCCCCCTCGGCTTATACTCAAGTCATTGTCCTGGATGATGCTGGATGTGAGCACGCTGCTGCGTCTGTGTTACATTTATCAGTCCACATAGCCGAATCTGGCTTGCAGCCTTCTTAGGTCTCCTGTTGTGTGGCATCGTTTTCCTCTCTGTCCCCAGATACCGGAGCTGCACACATTGCTCAGAGCTAATATTAAGCTAAGGTAAAGGAGGGGGAGAGTGTGACACTGGCAGGCAGCATGCCACTCACCCACCACACTGACACAGGCATGATAGTGTGCTGTATGGGTTACATCATGGCACAGGAGCTTTACATTGCCTTACATTAACCCTGCACATGTGGGAAAGAGGGGGACAATAGAGACATATAGTGGAAGATCAATAGGAGCTGAGATATAGAGACCAGAGAAAATGTTGTCCTAATAGGTCAATGATCCATCAGTGAAATGAGTGACATGAGCATAACAGGAGTAACTATAACATTAAAACCAAATGTTTTTTAAATCAGGTTTTTATTAAAGTATGAGTAGAGGACGGGTAATAGCCAATGGTGATCCAGTTTAGTGTTCTGTGATAGTACGAGCATTCAGAATATAAAGAGAGTTGTATGCAGATTCTCATGTGTAGGTGAGAGAACACTTACCTTATGTATAGGTTAACCACAGCCTTACCCCTATTTTAAGCATTTCTCACCACCTTTATTTAAAATGGGGGTGGTGCGAAAAGCTGGATTATGCATAAAGGCTGAATCCCTTACTGTATTATATGACATATTCTATTTGTACAGATAAACCTATAAGGCTATTTATGCTAACTTCTAAAGCGTGCATGTGCACTTTAGTTACTGGTCATTCCCGCACCTAGCAAGCAGAATTATGTGCTTTAGAAACTCTGGATTTAGTCATTATTATTAATGGAAGTGTCTAGTTTGGATGCATTTGGGAGAATCCCCTTTAATGTTAACAGTTACATACTATATGCCACAGACATAACTACAGTTTTTTTTAACAACACTAAAGATCTGTTTTCTAGAAAAAAAAAATCATACCCTTCCCTTTGTCTCTGAGCACTGACTTGGTAACACTGTCAATGCAGAAACCAGTAACATTACACAACTACTGTATGCATCAAATATACTGAGAGGAGTAATACTGGAGCCTAAACAATCAAGTAAACTTGTGACTTGTTTCTGGTTTCAAATCATTTATATTGGCTCTGCTAATAGTTTTAACCTAAATAACTAGAAATATATATTTTGCAAATAAAAAAGCAAATAAAAAAGAAATACCTGAAATTTGTATAATATATTTAATATACTTTAGCAAAGTTCTGACATTTGTGGCAATGTGCTGATATTTGCAAAATTCGTAAAACTACATTAGAAAATTAGAGTCAGTATATTATAATGTAATGCTGTATGGCTTAAAACTTTCTTTGTTCTTTTAATAGACTGATTAATACTTGTCAGCTATGTGGCAGGTCCCCGGGGCTGTGTTTAAATGTGTGCAAGGGGTTTAATTGGACTCTAGATCAGCCCCTGAGCTTAAAAAAAATGCACCAATGTTTTAATGTTACTGAAATGTGTAGCAACTTCTGACTGTGCTAATAATGATTATAACAACCTAATGTTATACCAGTGATAACAATGAATTTAAAAATGGCGGTGAAACCTATCTTTCAAATAATTGTCATTTAACACTTTACCCAATGAAATATTAACATAGTTGCAATTAATTGTATAAAATGTTCAAATGATTGTTTAATTATTTTATTTGATTACTATAATTTTTTTTATATTGTTCTGTATTTTTTATTTGCCACTACTCTAAACTTAATAATAGTAGCAGGTGGCACCTACCAGGAATCTCTTCCTGATCCTAATTTAGGAGTGAGGGCAAAACAGGTATAAGTGTAGACCTGGGCACAGAGCCTGATTAGCCAATAGGCTCATAATGCTGCAACATAGGGTGCTAGGCTCCAGGGGGCTCATTATCACCTCCCTACCCTCTCCCCATAGGTTGCTGGTAAAACAAGTTATGTCAGAGCCTCTAGCTATGAAGGTAGTTCCACCACAGAGGAGCTGTAACAGCATCAGTATAGTGTCTTACTGTCATAGACTGTCAGTGTGGGTCATGTGAGAGCACAGGAATATTATTGCACTGCTGCCCATCCGCTTACCTCCATGTCCATCGGCTCCGCATTACAGGGAGTTCCACAATATTGAATATTGAAAGAAATATACCGTATATGCCGGCGTATAAGATCCCCTGCTGTATGATCCCCTGCTGTATGATCCTTTGCTGTATGATCCCTTGCTGTATGATCCCCTGCTGTATGATCCCCTGCTGTATGATCCCCTGCTGTATGATCCCTTCTGTACTGACATTTTGCTGATGTCTCCTGGAGAGGAGGGGGGAGGATGTGTCTGCACTCTGGGGTCACAGGGTATCTCTGAGGTAATAAACATCTAATGCTCTATAGATAATCACCATAGGACCATGTATACAGCTAGTGGTTATCTATGGAGCATTGGATGTTTCATACCTCGGAGAAAGATACCCGGCGTATAAGACGACCCCCCCACTTGGAGGCATGTTTTTCGGAGCTGAAAAGTAGTCTTATACGCCAGCAAATACAGTATATACAGATATATGGGTTTTTTAATGCTGCAAATGCTAATGTTAAAGAAAAACAGTTTAAATACAAAAGAAGCAAACTGTACAAATCTCAGCCTTTAACCAAACGACTCTGCAGGGGTTTCACTGGCTAGAACATACAAAGTGTTTGCATTCTGCATGCATTTAATACTGTGAATCAGGTCCTTGAAGTTCATTTGCATCCTTCATAATGCAAAATAGTTTTACATCTGTTTTGCCATTACAAAAATGTATAAGTGCAGCTCTGGATAAGTCCCTTAATCATTAATGAAACTTAAATATTCATGTTTGACCGGATCTATTCTTCTTGCTATTGGAAAGCTAAACTTAATTTGAAGGCTTTACTCCACTTAATAAGTTTTGAACAGCTGTTAAGAACCGTTTCACCTTTTCTGATTTGCCATTTTATCTACAGGTAAGAATTTCATTGTAAAACACATTAATTCTACCAAGCAAACTCGAGATCTTAGTAAGTGGAAATCCTGATGTTTTGACCTTTCAAAATAAAGGACATCGCCTTTCAAAGTTACACTGTTCAGTGACCCTTATTTCCTCTAGACTGCCTGGTTGCATAAATGCCTGGAAGAAGAGTGGGAATTATCATTAGATTATCTTTGAATAGATCACTTGATTTAAAATATTTCTGTAACTGATGCACACAAGGATAATGCCCCATACTACCCAAGTAATGGCATTATTTATTTTGTACACATTTTATAGCTATAAAGGCTGGAGTGTAACTTTCTTGCACCTCTTGCAAATTTTAATGTCTAAAAATTCAGTTTATAGCGATGATTAAGAAAAAAATCATGTTTGTTATACCCCAGAAAGGGTTACATTGTGGTGAAGAGTTTAAAAGTGTACTTTGAACTGGCCATCCAGAAGTCAGTCACAGGTTAGATGGAACCTCCTATGTGACTGGTTATTGATTGTTGAAGTAGGAGATAGTTAACCTGTTCTATTCATTGATTGCAGAAGAGTGTCTGAGAGAAATACTTTTAAAGAGCTGAGCCATACTGCAAGAGGTGTGCGTGTACGGGACTGTGATTTAACTTCTAGATTGAGTCAAATTGCCTATCGACACCTTGACTGGAGAAACTAAAGGTGAATTAGTCTGGGACTGAGGTCTTCCAGGCCTATGAAGAGTGGGACCAAGGGCCACAGGATGGTGGAGCCTAGAGATGACAGAGAAATAGAATAGGACATTGGTTAGATGTACATTTTCCATGTCCTGGCTTTTGAGCCGTAATTATTTAGCTAGAATGTATTAAAGCTGATTGGCCTCTCCAGAGGTGGAGATTGAAGAAGTGGTGAAGGAGATGGAGAAACCACGATGTATTAGGGACTGTAGCAACAATCACAATGGTTGTGACTGTGCAGCACGGCACCAACAAAAATGGAGGGAGAAAAATGTTGCCTTCAAATTTTGCCTGTAAGAACACAACAGGGTCTGGAGACAGGAGGCGGAAGATTGGGAAACCTCACCTGTAGTATGGTTGATCCTGGATGATGGTGACATTATGCTCCCGCCAAAACAATATATTTTTTTAATGAAGAACAGGACTATTTAATTAAAATATCCGTATTTTACACTTGCACCATACAATGACTTGGGTGACTCTGGATCAGCTAAGATCCCTATAGTTTTTAAATCCAAACAATTACCAATACTGTTTTTGGACACAGCATACATTGCTTTTCACAAATTTGATTCTCAACTGATGGAGAATTGTGTGTGTTAATTAGCACTGTGTATGTGTCCCACTGGAACTTGCCCTAAAAGGTGCACAAAACTAAGATCCTGTGCTCAGCTCATGTGACACTGCGTGTTCCATTATATCTGAATGAGAAAATAGGTTTAATGCTAATGCAAGTACAGTAGCAGTAAAGATTCCAGGCCTGATCCAGAGTTTTAAGTGCATAAAAATGTGCACTCCTATACAAAGGTGTGTGTTTCTGCCAAAACTCTAGCAGGTACAAAAAAAGGGAAGACTTTCACTTCACTGAGTCATATGGGCACAGCTGCAGTCACTGCAGTTTCTCATATATTTAAATGCACCTATTCTTAGTCCTACACAGCAAATAAATATTAAATTGTAACATTTAAAAATTAAAAAAATATATTTTATATATATATTTTATTATTATAGAATGTTTTTTTGCATGAAAAAAGTTCTATTAAAAAACATAAATGACAATAAATTAAGTTGATAAAAAAATATAGAAAAATACTTTAAAACATATACATAGATATAGACTGCTTCATTTCATCTCTCAACACATCTTACTCTCCATTTGCATCTTTCAAACCAGACCAGGACCAGAGTTGCTAATAGTACTCTGGATAGGTTACACCCTTCTGTTTCACTAATACCCCATTCACATTACCAGCCCTCAAAACTCTGGTGAACTCAAACCCCGGCAATCTGTTCACACTGCACAGTGTTGACCCGGGTTTTACGGGTCAACACTGTGAAAGGCAGCGTTGCACCCAGCTTTTAATGACAACCCCTTCATTTTAACAGTCTAAGACCCAGTTAGAGAGACTCAGGGTTTCCGTTCAGACTGCATGATAAAAGCATTTTCATGAAAGCCCCGGAATTTTCCATGGAGTCTGAATGGGGTATGAAACACTGAATCTGATCCCTTATGAGTGCAGGAAGGATCAGAAGAAATCTCCACATTGAAAATATTGCTTAATTTATCTTTAAAATGTAACATTGCCTGTCAGAATTTACACAAGTTTTACACATTTACAAGTATGTTATGTACTACCATTTATTGTACAAAGGAAGAAATGCTGTACATTTCTCTGTGTAATATTATATCATGGAATAGAACAGGTTAAAACATTTCAACAGATATTAAAATTGCAGGAATACATGGCATACATGTTCTTGTCATCTACCTGAGAAGCAGAAATGAAATGGCAGCTGTAATATTGAACTCATCCACTGGACTGCAGCTGTGATATATATCATTTTTACTTGCACAGCAGTCCAGAGCTGTGACTTTGTTTCTGTAGCTTAGCTTCTGCTTCATATACTCAGATAATAAAGCAGAATCAAATCTCGTACAGCAATCTGTGCATTTTTTACAGTAACAAATAGTTTTATGTTTTTATGTTGTATATTATTTAAAGAAAAAAGAGCAGTACTGCAATTGCTGCATATATACCATCATTGTGTATGAAGATAAAATCATCATGACGTTTCCAGGCAATTGGCATTCAAATTCCTTATACAAACTTGCTGACAGTCATTTGCCAAGGGGAAAAATTGAAATTTCAGTTAATTAATATTAATATACATACTATAAACACAATTATTTGTTCCGATTTGATCTACTATATCTTACTTTTAGAGCGTCAGCTAATTACCTAATTCATTTTAAAACCAGTAAATTTTATCACTGGTTTCTCTGTATATGGGGAGTGTCCATTCTATTAACAAACCTATCTGTGATTTCAAATATCTTGTAGATTTTCATTTGGTCCAAGCTAACAATATATTTTTCTTTGAAATCTACATATACCCCATTCAATGTCCGGTAATGTAGCTCTACGGTCAAAATATATTAACTGAAGGAGGGAAACTTGTACTTTTGTCCAACATAGGAGTGGATTGTTTAATCCAGTGTGACAGAATACTACTTTTTGCCTACTGTAACAATCACTGTCAATATGGGTATAAATAGGGATCTATTTTCTCCTAGATCCCAATTACAAAAATTAGCACACAACATTGCAAATGGATCCCATCACATTGAGCTGTAGTTTACAATTTATATATCTAGTTATTTTGTTGCAGAATCTGCATATTTCCCAACACTGCCGCATATTGTGGTGTTGTGGTATTGTGGCATTTGGGGCAAATACCTGTCCCCTCTGCAATCAAATGCTTCTTTCTGCTTTGAGATTTGTATGCTCTATTAATAGTGTTATAATGGACCTCCTGGAGTGAAGCTGAGTGTAAGATTTTCATAGTAGAATCTAGATGTTTTAACAAGACTTCAGGTGAGGAAATTTCAGGTATATCTACTCTCCATCCTGCCACTAATTTATCCCACTGCCTCCCATAGCCTTCCAATCTCATATTACAATATAACATATAGGTATGGTAAATGTTATTTTTAATAAAGGAAAATAATTGCATTAGATGAGCTGTGTGATTTTTATGTAGAAATGTTTGGTGCCATATAGTCAAGGTGTCTCACCTGAAGATACATATAGTACTGGGAGTTATTTGCACCATATATATATCGATTAATTGAGTATAGATTCGGCCTCCTGGATCTAATATACCCTTAGTTTTCATAATACGTTTATTTTTCGAAAGTATATATAAGGAGTTATCTAAAACTTCTTTATCTAAAGCTGGATTACCCCAGATTGGAATATATGTTGAGCTATTAGAATTACTTAGTAGTTATTGATGTATAACAAGGAGGAAAATGAATAAGATATGTGACCATGCTTGTCAGGGTATATCTTTACATTTACATAACAACAGAGCCGCTGGAGAATATTGGTGAAAACTGCATTCTTCTAGAAGTTTATTGATATAAACCCATCTCTCTAGAAACGAGTCTGTAAGGTTTGGGATCCCCAGGCCCCCACAGTTCCTTGTCCTTAATTTATTTTATGAGATTGTAGGTATTCCCCCCTCTCCAAAGAAATTTCAGAAAGGCGGATTTACACAACTTCATATCTGTTTTAGGTGTATTGGTAGCATCTGAATAAGTTAGGCCAGTTTAGGGAATATGATACTTTTTAATATGGCTATTGTCACCAATAAAGATAGTGTTAAGTATTTCCAATCTTTTAGATATGTAGTAATAGCTTAAATAATGGGAGTAAAATTTAATTTATATAAGGCATATGTTCTTGGAGGAATATATATTCCTGGATATGTTATATGTTGCAATACTAATTTGAAGTATGATGTCACTTGTGTAAGATTGCTAATTTTCTGTTCCCCCATAATGGTAATATTTCTGAATTTTGAAGGTTCACATGAGTAACCCGCAAAAGACCCAAAATTGTCTATTATCTATGTTATTATCGGTATAGAAGTTGCGGGTAACTTCACCTCTTCATGTCTCACTCTAATTCCCTTAAAACAGCACTCAACGTGGCTGATCCAAAGTTGCACTGATAACCTTGTTTTATGTGGAAGTGTAAAGCTGAGCAAATCCATATTTTAATGGGAGAGATGCACATTCATTCATATATTAGCTGTGTCAAGAACCCTCCTCGCCCTGTTAGATGCTGTGTCATGCTCCACCTTTCACTGTGATCACCGTGTCTCTGATTCCTGGAGATTTGCATATGTCTCAAATCCTGGTTTCAGGTATGTATTCTGTTCATCTGTTCAGTCTACCTTACTTCAAAGTCACATGCCTCTGTAACACCAATGATCAGTTCACTCTGCACAACCAACCCTCTATTTAAATCCTGCCTGCTGGTGAAATCATGGCCTGAAGAACTTGATTAATCAAGGATCCTGATTCCTGTTACTAATCATCTAGTCCAGCTTATCTTTTTCCCAGGGCATTCTCTGCTGCTATGTCAGCTCGACCTGCAGCCTTGCCTCTGTTACCAGTGAGACCACTCGGTTTGCCGGTGTTACTTGTGCCCCTATTGCATCAAAGCCCTGGATCCAGCACCAGCTAAGCTAACTCTTGTCTGCAGCTCTCCAGGTCAGATTCGGTTTTGCCAAGTATTAACTCTTGTCTGCACCTCTCTGGTACAAGTCCAATCCTGTCAAGCTCTGCCTGTGTTATCTGCATCAGTTCTTGTCTGCACCTCTCCAGTACAAGTCCAGTCCTGTCAAGCTCTGCCTGTGTTATCTGCATCAACTCTTGTCTGCACCTTTCTGGTACAAGTCTGGTCCTACCATTCTCTGCCTGCATTTTCTGCATTAGCTCCTATCTGTTTCTCTCTGGTACAAGTCCGGTTCTGCCAAGTTATTTTTGCATAGATGCCACCTGTTCTTGCCTGCACCTCACCGGTACAAGTTCGGTCCTGCCAAAGTTCATGTGTGTTTTTGGAACTGTTCTACATTGCCTACCTCCGGTGTTTACTAATACTGGTGGTATACTTGCATCTTATGTGGTAGCTACTTACTACATACTTTCATTCAAACTCTGGATCAGCCCCACTATGGATAGTATTTTCCAATTATAACTTTATTTCAATCTTCTCTGAGTGAGCAATCAATTTTCATTTTTAGGCAGATCATGCTGTAAATATGTAGTAAAAGTGCATTTTATGCATATCTTTATTAGTGCAGCAGAGATTGTCCAGTTTTTCGGGAGTCCTCCATTACTCATGCAATTAGGATATGTTTTCACATCCACTGCTTGTACCCTCCATCGCAATCTAAGCAATACAAACTTTATGAATTCCTTTTAAGTATGTAGCTTCAGCCATTTTTACATTCAGTTAAAACAAAAGTCCTCTAACATGTTTTTTCAATTTTAGTAAAGTGGTAAAGCATTTTTACATATTTTACATTTTTATATTAATTAATAATTAATAATGAATGAATAATTGGCATTTTTATAGTATGTATTTTAGTAGTTTATTACTTCAATATTTAAATATATTTTGCCATTTGTGCTACACAAAGTGACCTTATTATCTACTTTTGGTGCCTTTGCATGTTTCCAGTCTCAACCTATTTGTGTTGGATTTATGAATTGGTAAGTTGCTGAAATAGAGATATGTTGGTATACTCACCCATCCATTGTAAAAAAAAATTATAAAATAAATAATTTTTCTCGTCATTTAAAAGCAGAAAATATGGTCACTGCCTAAGATTAAAGAAAGCAGTATTGTAGGGAAACCAATTATTATGTCCTGCCTCAGTACTGCATGCTTTTCCCGTCTTCCCTAGATGTGCCATTGCGGCATAGTTCTGTAAATGAACCCCTAAAGAATGATCAACAAAATGTAAATTTACAAATACATTATGAAATGAATATATAGATAACTTTACTGCTGGTAGCACATATTCTACTGCTACCATCCAATTATTTTTCCTTCTATTTGTTAAAATAGCAAGAGTGATGTCATGTTTCACATACTGCCTTAAACAGAATATTCTCCGAATCTCTTTTTATAGAGAATTTCCTGTTTTTCTCCTTTTGTTTTCTTGTCAAGAATGTTTCCAACTGTTCAATGCAGTATTGTCATTCTCTATATTATTTTTTTCTTACTATATTGTTTATTGTATTTCCCAGTTGCTTTGCAATACATGGCAACAAGCAGAAGCAAGCTCATTTATGAATTCTCTCCGGATCTTGTGAATACATTGCCAAAGGATTACCTGAATTCACAAATTCAAGAATTTTTTGTACAAATATTAGAAAGAATATAATGGTAGAAAAGAGTAAAAAACTAAAGTCATGTTTCAATTATGATGAGTTTTATGATTTTAATATGATTCTTAAAATTGAAAGTACACTAAGGGCAATAAAGTTACTACTAGGTGCTCCGGTTGCTATAGAGTTCAGAGGACAGTCACTGCGAAGACATGTCTTTTATTGCATGAAAATTTACCATAACCCACCAAAAGTTATTGATTTATAACATTTCTCTATTTTAATACAGCAGTCCACAGTAACGTTCCCGCCTTATTATATGCTCCCTACTGTAGTACACTCCCAGCTGTTGTCGCAGATCAATTAGAGGCCTGCATCAGATGACCTGACTACAATAAAAAGGTAGTAGTACTAAATACCAATAACTGCCACTTCAAAATAGCTTCTTCCCCGGGCAGTTACATTCAGTCTGAGAAATGACTGTGGTCATTATAACAGATCCAAACGTAGTGTGTTTCCCCGATAATAAGACGCTGTCTTATTTATTTTTTGGTCCAAAAGAACATCATAGGGCTTATTTTTGGGGTAGGTCTTATTATCAGGGAAACACGGTAGCAGAGGAGAGAACATAATCATCCAAAATTTGGTATAGAGCAGTAACTACAGGACTACTATAATGAATGTGTATTGTAACCCTTGTATTGATAATCTCTGTGATATTATGCCTGCATGTTATATTTGCTCATATATTATTCTATTATCTTGTGTATTGTGTTTGTCAATAGAAGTAAGTCTAGTATCCTGTTGTATAAGTCTCCTGTGTTTATAGAGATGTAACTGTGTATGTGTGATAAGTTAATTGGCAGTGTATTATCTCTGGGGTGTGTATCCTTAAGGTGGCCATCCCTAGGGAAAATCTCCTCGTCTGCGGGCCATCCACGAGAACTATGTCGTTCTCATGGTGGCCATTAATAATAATGAAAACCCTGTAAAAAAAATTAAAAATAAAATTCAAATATACTTACTGCACAGATGTCTTTTCTGGGCACTGGAGCGGTTACCTTTAGTGTTATAAAATAGATTTATATAATTGCTGTAATTGCATATTGTGTGTAACTTGCCAGGTAGGTGAGTGGATAATATTAAAAGGGTCCAGATCTAGGATACAAGCGAGGACTGTGTTTATCCACCTCCTCTCTATATACAGGATGCTGATCAGCTGGGGGCCAAATCTAAAGCAACAGATGTGTAACATGTGAACATTGGGGGTGTCTGGTCCCTGTCTGAGATCTATCAGAGCTCAGTTGGTATGCATAACAATGGTTTGGCCTGGGACAAAATGAGAAGTGTTGGAGCCAAAAGCAGTTGGGGGACAAAATTGTCAATGTGCAGTGACCCTGTTTTTCACTCCAGGTAATAGGTCACCTGGCTAAGGAGATCAATGGCATGTGATCCTCACCACTGTACATCTAGGGGCTGTGAAATGAGAGAGCTCGTAAAAAAGACTCAGGGTAGCTGGGGGATTTTGAGATTTGGGCTGGTGTTAAGGTGGGTGACCTATGCCAGAGCCCAGGAGAACCTGGATATTTGTGACGTTTGGGTAGCTGGACAGGGCAAATGTTTGTGGTGTAGGTCAAGCAGCCAGAGTTCAGGACTGGTTGCTATGGGTAACAGCTCATATCTCCACTTCTATAGAACTAACTTGATATAATATAGAACTGTACCCCAAAGACAAGTATATTTTTTCAGTTTTTTTTTCAAGTTGAATTAGATTAACAATAATAATGAAGAAAATATTGCAGCAGGGTGAAAATAAAGTGATTAGGATATGTACGTTGTTATGATAATAAAACATGGTAATCTGCTTCAGGATCAGCTCCATATATATGACTGAGCACAGCACACATGGTAGCTTACATGTACTGTACTGATCATAATGGCTGTATGAGTCTCTCAGTCACAGAGCTGAGCAGTGATCTGCTGAACTAGTTGAATCTGATGAACTAGTGGACTGAGTGAGTGAGTGAACTACTTGAAGGATAATGACTCATGAGTTAGCAATGCAAAATAACTGATTCTGCTCTGCAGTCAGATATCAGTGTGAAAAAGAAGGGCAACAAGTTATAAAGAAGGGTACTGTGTGACTAAGTGGCCCACATATAATTTACCGCCACACACAACATTGAACAAATTCATGTATCACTGACCAATTCAATGGATCTTTTATAATTATCACCCCAAGCGTCTTGTATGTGCTTTAATATGCCCCTACTACATGTACTGTGTGCATATGAGTGGATTTCTCTCACATAAATGGGAGTGCTGTCTGAGGGATTTGGCCAGGATCTGGTCCATGCTGTTGGAAATCCTGCCCCAGACCCACTGTATATCAGAGTATAATATATACCACTGTATGTTTGCCAGACTTATATATTGAAGCGTCAATATGTTGAAGGAAATTTGCATATAAGAACTGTAGAAAGAAAAGCCTTAATAATTTTGCACAATGTTGCAAATAAAACTGACCCGCGCGATAAAAGAACGTACAACTCTCAAAAGTCTATTGTTTCACTTTAATATTATCCTTGAAAAAGAAAATGAGGCAATCAATCTAATGGCTCTCAATTATGGTCAAGCAAATGAATCATTCAAGATGTCTTATGGAAATCAATATAGCTAAACATTTCCTCTGCCACATAACTGACAGCTGTTTCTTTCACGTTGTATGAATGTAATTTTAATAATTGTGCTGCAAGTTAAAGTTGTACATAAATATGTATGTATGGGTAGTCAAAATCATCTCCCTCAATTTTAGTTTACAGTATCCGGAGTGGACAGTCTAGTATAACACAGACTGTTTGGCTTGAGGAATGAAAACGATTTGTGACATGAATTATGCTCATTGCCAATAGGATGTATGGGTCAAAAGTTGTTTGGAAAATCACATATTTCTCTCATTATTTAGTAGACCATTATATAATTCAAACTTTTTCTCTATTCACATGTACACATTATAGATCGTCGTTTCGTATCGACAAGCCAATATTAAAACATGACTGGCAACTGTCCTAATTTCAAAAGGACAGTGCCTGCCCAGTACTTTATCCTGAGAAGGGCAGTTCTTTTGCTTATACCTTAATGAATTTATTTTTCCCAAAATCTGGCCAAGAAGGAGACGTGGCGTTGTTAGGATATCACTGCAGTGGCTTAGTTAGCCCGATTCAACCGTCCGGGCAGCAGCCGGGAGGTGGTGTTAGAAAAAGAAAAAGAGCGCCAATATTAAAAAGTGTGGATGTTACCCATAGCAACCAATCAGATCCAAGCTCACATTCTCCAGTATGTAAAATGAAACTGTGACATGATGCACTTCCCAATATTTGCTGGGGAAAGCAGGACAGACTTTTCCCGCCCCCTGCCCATGCCAAACCCTGCCCCAACTCCACTCAGCCCTTCCCCTATGCGTCCAATTCCCGCCCACCCTGACAAAGCCCCACCCCTTTTTGGCCCGCAAACGCGGCAAATCGAGGGAAAAAACACTTTCCTACCAATTTGTCCCTGTAGTGGGACAATAAGTAGGAGGTAAGGACAGCAGTGCAGTCCCCCAAAAGCAGGACTGTCCCGCTAAAATCAGGACACTTGGGGGTATGCATGATGTGACATTCCCTCTTACCACCTATATTTACCTATCATATTTATTATAGTTAATACAGTAAAATTAATGCAATTATTTTATGTAAGCTTTAAATCAAGTAATTCTCTTACTAGTAATAGTGTGTTTCTTCTATGCCAGTTTGCTTGAGTTGAAAGGGCATCCTTGGTAAAAGAAGTCTATGAAGGGGGTATAATATAATATTAATACTGGTTTTAATTAGGCAGAAAATCAAGACACAAAGAGCAATGGAAATGATCAGCTGTATTAAGGAAAACATATTATTAAAACAAGAAAAGAAAAATATGCACACCAAGTCAAAGGTCTGAGATCGACAGTTCATTGTCATAACAAAACACTGCATCAAATAGCAGAATACAGTAAGAGAGAGTAAAATATATTAAGGATCAGAAATGAATAAAAAAATAGATTACATTTTATTTCAGATTTTGAATGCACAGTGAAATTAATAATATAAAGTCACATATCAAATTACAAACTACATCTTGTAGTTCATCAGTAAAACAGTAAAATATTTGGTTTTACAGACCATATTTGGTCATAGTAATAATTCACTGCATAGTACCATCCTGCACATATGCAGGTCTGTGCCTTCATGCGAGATTCACTCCCCTCTCTCTACCCTAATTTGTACCAGCTTTTGAACACTTAGGGCCAGATTCAGCTTTTCACTCTCATTACTTCTCTCATGGGCAAAACCATGTTGCAGGGGAGGTAAATTTAACTAGTTGCAATCAGCATAAAAGGAGACAGCTGATGTTTCCAGCCCAAGTCTAATAACAGTGTAACAGTAACGCTGGTCTGTATCTGTGTGCAAATTGCAAAAATAAAGTATTCTCCCTGCATGCAAACACTAACATTCATTTTATCTCCCCTGCAATTCAACATGGTTTTACCCATGAGAGTGTAAGTCATGAGAGTGAAAAGCTGAATCCAGCCCTTAGTATCCAGAAGCCTACCTTAAACTTTATTTGCTGATTTGCTTCCCTATGAATAGGGTTACCACCTTTTCGCCTTTAGATTCCCAGACACAAACCCCTACCCCTCTGAGAAATAAAAAAACCTTGGATATGACACATTTATTTTGCCATTAGAATTTGCCCACTGTCCCCCTCCAGGCAGCCCAGTGGGCACCACCACGGCAGTCAGATGCTTCAATATAACCGCAAGGGGCAGAGTGGGGGTCAGAAACAGGGATGCAACTAGGTGCTATGGTGTCTGGAGTATCGTTATGTAGTGGGGCCACAGAGTCCTCCCCAGATAACCGTTAGGTGCTGCAGTCTAATGTGTGGACAGTTTATATAGAATCACAAAGAACGTGACGGATCTAATTCACAAAGCACTGGAAAATAATGTGTGTCAGGGGGTGAGTGTTACAGTGAGTGAGAGTGTAACAACATACAGCAATTCTTAATGAGAAATGTGAATTCAGGGCTCCAATGTATTCATATACAGGAGTTATTGAGTGCCTTCTTTTGGCTTAGCAGAGTTTAGTATAGTGGTTACTGCCTCTGCTTAATATTAGTTCCGCAGCCTGGGTTCAAATCTCCTCTTCACCAGATATGTATTGTGAAGACCAATGCGTCATGAAGACAGTTAAAAACCTCGCTAGTGCAGAGTCACAAGGTCAGTTTGATTGGTAACAAAGTTCAAACTTCTGAGTAAAAAAGTGCTGTACAGTTTAAATAGTGCTGACTGAAAGTGCCATATTCCCACTACCCAGGACTCCGGACGCAATAGGCAATTCCCGGACTGGTGGTAACCCTACCTATGAAGCCGATCAGTGCAAAAAGTTTTTCCACTCTTCCCCTGGCCTATCCCCCACTTACAGTGCGAGGATTAGGCATGCTAAGAGTGAAACCCAGCAACTTGAATTATTATTTACGTCATTAAACTAGCAAATCTGGATCTGGCCCATAGGTATAAATAAATCATCCATTTCCACCAGGGGAAAACAAATTCCACATACAGAGAAACCAATATCTTTATTTTAAAGTGACAGTCAGATGCAAGACTGCAGTGTAAAAAAAATCAAACCTGTAGTAAGCATATGTGATATGGAACAAATGATAGAAACACACTTCTAAAAACAAAGATGTTATTACCAAACCTATTTTAGAATATGTTAACGTGCTTAGAACTTCATTGGTTGCAATAGGCAACATATCCGATTCCTGGACATAACCCCTTATCTCCCTGAGAAAGTAAGCTTGCGGGCAGGGCTCCTCTTCCCCACCCATTCTGTCTGTATTCCCCATTGTACTTTGTTACAGTAAATATACATCCGTGTTTTCCAGCCATTTTAACTTATAACTTAGTTATATTTAACTTATCATTTAGAAAAGGAATACAACCAATGCTTGTGAGTCATATTGCCTGATAAAATGGAATTCATACTTATGTTAAGATGTACTTTTAACTCTTATAGCCTTGCCTGTACTAGCTGTGGTATTATATAAAATTGTTTTGCACTTGGAATATTATACCAAGGACTAGAGGAAAACAATAAATAACATTGAGATAAAAAAAAAACACATTTTTTGACATAGTACTTGCCATACTTTTCAAATATCCTTCCACAGAATATTACTTTTTGACTAACTGCAGGACATCCTTCACAGACTGAATCATGTAATATATGCTCATTTTACAATGTATTTACTCTGTATCTAAACAACATAAAACGCTTACAAATATGCTAAGTATTCCTCTAGAAACATCAATATTATTTCAAAACAGTGTATTTTTATTTGTTGGTTTTGTAACAAGACATTTTTCACGGTGACTTTATAAATAGTTTATGAACTTCCCCCTTTTTATCAGATTTATGTGTGATTGTATACAACACTCATTCAGTAGGATTTGCGCTCAGGGTTTGTTTTATAAACAATAACACTGCATAGCTTTTAAACAATTTTTTTGTCATGCATCCATTCCAAGTACTTTATTGTAGTTGTTCAAGTAGCAAACATGCTTTTACAAGCAATGATTATAAGCCATGTATTTTGAGATATGTGCTATCCATCCTATAATGAGGTTCTCACTATTCTGCTCCCAAAGCCAGGCAAAGACCTCCAATAAACCTCCTCCTATCCAAAATTGTGTCAGCCAGGTATTGCACATGATGTTCCCCTTATAAATATAACTATTTATACTCTCTCTTAAAAGTTCTGTATGCAAGGCCCTGACTGTTATAATGCTGATGGTAGACTGCTGATCACTAGAGCCTATATTTACTAAGCAAGGAGAATGCAGGGAGATTGAAAAGTGGGAATGTTTCCCATAGCAACCAATCAGATTCACGCTCTCAGTTTCATTTTGCATACTGGAGAATGTGAACTTGAATCTGATTGGTTGTATGGGCAACATCCCTACTTTTCAATATCTGTGATTTCCCTGCTTAGTTATAATATTAAATCTATTTGCAAGTTGGTTTTAGATACATCATAAAAGTGAAAACAAATCAAATACTGAGCAATTAGTTAAATAATAAACATTATGTTTCATATCGTAATCATTCCTTTGTTACAATGTGAGAACATATCTCCTACTAACTAACTCATAAAAAGGGAGTGTTCCTTATCAATTGCAATTTATGCAGCTATCCTGTCATCAACAGGCAGGTGTAATTATTGTCACTGACCTATAGTTCATGTACATTATTCAAATAATTCCTATTTTTGCATTATTCAAATAATTCCTATTTTTGCATGAAGCCACCGTCGATTTGATGCTAATTCGCTTTTTCTGTTGTTGATTTGAAATCCCAAAGATGAAATCGCTGTGTCGAATTTTACCATAGTAAGCATACAGATGTCAAATTCACTAAATGTCGAATTTGTTATTCACCAAGAATTCGCCATGTCGATTACCAATAATGATTGGTAATTAGGGAAACTATATAGAGGTTCCATTTTCATGCTATCACTTGGATGTGTGATTGCATGGAATCGGCTGCATGTATGTGCATAGTCTTGGCCTGTGCTCTTAGGCACTTGTTAGGGGTGAGAGAGGATTTATAGCCAGAGAGTGGTCTTTGTCATGCAGTTCCTGGGCTGCTGAAATGAATGTGTTACATTCATTTCCTGGCACAGGGTCCTTCCAGTTTGTGTTAAGGTGTGTGCTTGGAATATCACAGCCAATGTTAAGGGCTCTGGCTAAAATTATGTGCAGACATGTCTGTTTTCTCAGCCACGAAGCAATATGGCGTGAGCTTAAGCAGGTCTTCTTTGCCCTCTCAGGATTTCCATCTGTTCTAGGAGCCAAAGATTGCACTCATGTAGCACTGTGATGCCAACCTACAAATCTTGAGTGTATATGCCAGCTTTCCCAGCTAATGTCATGATGCCTATATTCTGAGGTGCTCAGGTCTGTCTGAGCTCTTTGAGCAACATCATATGCCTGAGGGATGAATTTTTGGTTACATTTTTTTTTTATTATTATTTAAATCTTTTAATCCTTTGTATGAAGCTATGTTTTTATACATTTTCCCAGCATATGAGTCAGGATATGGGTGTCGCTCGTGGCTAATGACCCCACTGCTGCATCCTGAGACTTCCGCACACCACCAATATAATGAGGCACACCGCGCCTCTAGATGTGTGATAGAACATACCTTTGGTGTATTAAAATCTCGCTTTAGGTGCCTTGATAAATCTGGTGGGCAACCTCTTTACTCTCCAAAAAAAGGTGGCTCTTATTTTGTTGTCTGCTTCACAATCTTGCCCCAAGTGAACCTTGGGGTAAGATTGTTGAAGCAGACAGTGAGGATGCAGAAGTTCTATCTTCAACTTCTCAGGAACACAGTAAATCAGGGATACAGGCAAGAAATAGGCTTATTTTGGACCATTTCTCATGTAAGTGTATATTTTTTTGTAAGTGTATTTTAACTTTTAGTTAAACTTTGTTTTTTCTTTTACATTTTGCATATATTTTTAAGTGCCATAGAAATGTGTAAAAGTTTTTTTTACTGTGTGCTATTTTACACAATCATTTCAATGATAAACAACATGCTGTTAAATGAAACAGAAACAGTTATGTTGTGTGTTTTTTTTATACAAAAACAAAATGTTATCATTGCCTTTCATATGCCAACATAAAGGAAATAAATTAACTTAATAATCTAATTTGCATTACATCATGCATATTGTATAAAGTAGTTGTTATAAAAAATGAACACAAAGTTGTGCACAGCTCATTCTTCTTTTTCTTAGAGACGGACGCAAACACGTCTGTTTGTCCGATGTGCCTCTTCCACCCCTGGTTCGGGCACCAAGTCCTCTGCCTTGTGGAGATTGTGTTGGTGTTGACAGAGGTGTTGAGGTTGGTGTCACAGTGTTGCTGAGGTGCAAATAGATATTTTTCCTGCAGCCAATCTCTGCTGATACTGGCTCTGCAAGCTGTTCCATAGGCTTTGCAGTTCGGATAGTATTTCTGCATTACAAGTCCTCTCCATCCTGTTACTTTGAGTGGCATGTGTTTGTTGTGCCACATTCAAAGCAATCTGTTTTAATGCCACACTAATTCTATTACCAAACAGAGCAGCCTGGGAAATTTTTCTCCTTTCATACCACTTCATCAATTTATGGTGTCTGCCTGCTCTTGCACTATGATGTCCTGCATATATTTGGGCATGGTGTGCCGGACGTTTTTGGCTCTTTTGCGTGGTGCAACATCTGGATCACTGATGGTGCTAAGTGTGATGATTTAAGAAAATAAAGATTTAAGAAAAATAAAAACTGTTATGCAACATTTCACATACTTTAATATATCTCCACAGTCATTATATCATACGTGTCACAGTTGGTTTTGATTTTGTCATGAATGTGTGCCATCAAGACAGAGTATGTATTTATTATTATGTGACATTAGTAAAAAAAGGCACACCAATGTATCAGAGATGACACACCTTAATAATAGTTGTCATGTTTCACTGGCATCCGTTGCTATGGCCAACTTTAATTTTTTTAATTATGTACTTTTTGATAAAATTACACACTTGCAACCACACGTTAGCCCATATATTTTACTATGTTACCATGTCCACTCATTCCAGATTCCTCACCTGCTGTGGTGAGCCAGTCTTGGTGAATACTTGCTGCGGAAGAATACGCGCCTTCAGCATGTTCAATTCCAACATAGGATGCCTACAAAATTAAACAGTAAATATTGTTACACATATTGAGATTGTTTAAAAAATTACTTTGTTTACAAAATAAAAAAAGTTTGTCATTATGCTTATTATAATATGTTTAAGTACAATGTTTTTAATCATAAATCTAGCATGCAAAATGGAATTGCTTACAACATATTCAAAATGTAGCCTGCACACAAACATTGTTGGAAAGGTCCAGGACCAAGAATAATGTTACATACATTTTTACAACGTGCAGCATTTGTCCACTACAATCTCCCTAATGCGTACGTTTTTGCAGTGTTATTGGACATGGCCCATATATACCCTTATTTCAAATAAAAAGTCTATACAGTACATTTTACCAATATATTCCTTAGCAAAAATAATCTATATACCAAAACACAAAATTATAAAAACTACATTAGTCATAGACATAATGAAATGTGCAAATTGAATATGGTAATAGTTTAGCTAAATACACAACATATGATACATATGGCATCAAAAAAACTTGGCTAAAAAAATATGACATTACTAACCAGCCCTTTCTTCATCTGCTTCCTCAACTGGTGCAGGAATGGATTCTCTTTACCAGAAGGGACACGTCTGGCAGAAACTGGGATATCTGAATACATGAGGATATAAGAGAAAAAGTCATCACGCCTAATATTCTCCCTTACGCTATTTGCGAGGAAAACTCTGGATTTTTAGCTCGCGGCCCGCAAGGTTTCCTTATCGCAAGAGACAGGAAAAAGCGCACATCGCGCTTTTTTCCGTCATCAAACGGGATTGAATCGGCCCCTTAGAATGTATTAATGTAAACATTATTTTGATATAATATAATATTATAATTATTGCCTGGATGGCCTCCTCATAAGGGTGAAAGGACACCTCCAAGAATTCACACCCACCGGTTTTCTTGTGATGGTCGGCTATGTGTCCCAGCTTCTTGACATGCCGCTTGATGTCAGATAATATTTTCTTTATATTGCGCTCAGTGCGCTTGTGCCTGTTGCATTTACGGCATTCGCAATTTCTTCCCACAAGTGCTTTTTACGTTTGTTTGAGGTGGTCTGCACTGGTCCCTGCTCCTCCTCACTGCTACTGCGGGACATTGTCCCAGACCCAAAGAAAAAGAGGATGAAAAAAAAACACCAAAACAATGGACACAACAAACAATGACAAACAACACCTATACAGACAAAAACACACACTACCTCCTCTACTACAAACAATTACACAGGCATGCTCCAAGCAAACAACCTTTCACACACAATGATTAGGGGGAAAAAAGAAAAAAAATAAAGACACAGGACACAAAAAACACCCAATTACAATCAATCAACAATCACTATTTTCTCCTCTGCTATCAACTCCAAATTTAAATATATAAAAATACAGAGGGGGAAGAGGCAGAAAGCAGATGAGAGAGAATTAACCACCAGACTATCTACGCAATCGCAATTACAAATTAATGTAACAGAAAACAATATCTTAACTATTATCAAATTACATAACACAGACTTATATCTCAAGTTCATGAGTCTCTACTTTTCTGTAGACTGCCCTTCTCACCCACACATTCTTTTACTCTGACACGCTCACTTCACCAGGGTTACCATTTTACAAAAAGTACTACGTTTTGATCCAGCTCCTAATATGTATCTCTAGCCTCTCTGATTGTGATGCTTCACTAGTTCTTCTCATTATCATGTGAACCAGTGTCTGCCTGCATCATATTAATACATGGCACGCTGTAGTCTGCCTTCGGAAGAGCACAGACTTCTGCTTTCATTACACAGGCACACTGCTATACATATTACACAGTAGGGCAACAGTATATATATCTACTGCAAACTTTGATAGTAGGATCCAGAGCACGATAAGAATTTAGTACCATAATATACAGTATTGTGGGATAAAATTTATTTAACTAAACTGTTTTTAAGTGTGAAAGTGAATGACTACAGAATGTGACCTTTAATGTGTTTGGTTGCTGTTGGCAACATCAGCAAATTTTCAAACTTGTAAATCAGTAAATTATCACATGCTGACTGGAGTAAACAATCTGATTTAAACAAGCACTATGTAGCATGCACAAACATCACAGGATCTATGTAACAAAAGTAAAAATGAACATTAAAATAAAGTGCAAGTTATAGCACAGTGTCAATGAACATACATAATAAGCAACACATACATGTAAGTGGAAGCCATACTGACATGAGAAGTGACTCTCACTTAATAAATTACATGCCCGAATCTCTGACCTGTTGTGCTTAACTCGGGCTCATTCACCATCGGACACAACAATGGGCCAAGGTTGTTGTAAGGCCAGATTGTGGAGCAGACAGCAAACCCACACAATATCTGCAACCTTTAAAGCTTTGTATAGAAGCAAGGCATCTAAACCTGGATTTTAAAACTGTACATTATCCATCCAGATTATAGTGAAGGGTCAGTGCGGCTTATAGGAGACAAAAGAAACTCAGTTTAGCATATAATTCATCATAAAGTTATTTTTGGAGATACATACAGAGTTGCACAAATGTCTATTTCTTTTCGGTCTCTGGCTGATTTGGGAACCTTCTGGGGAGAATCCTGAGAACCAACACAGAGAGGATAGGAGGAGCAGAGTCCACTGAAGGGATTGCAGTGAATTTGGAAAACAAAGGTGGAATTTTCTAAACATGGGAAGACATGTTTAAAACATGTGAGGGATACATATCACTATAGGAGGGATAGTGAAACTATTTATTATAGGTGCAAGTGTAGTCATGGGAAAAACCAAGGAGAGGAAAATATAAACTTTAAAGTTTGGAAGAAATATTTTGCTCCTTCCTCTTCCATGCCCTCACTTACAAATCCCCACTTCAAGCCCTGTATTGAAGTATCTACTAACTGTAATGTATAAAACAATTATATGTTTGACTATACAATTAAACTGGATATGGTGGTTATATTATTTAGTGTTGTTTGAGAACTGTGAATTGAGTCTTGCAATGAGCCGCTGGTTCAATATATTCAGATTGCTGTAAATTCTAAACATAATTTTTTTTTTACATTGTAAGCTGTAATCAGAGTTTTTATTTAACATGATTTTAGTTTTGCATACTGTTTGTTTTTATGGAATTTAGGGGGCTTTATGTCTTTTATTTTTAGTGTCTTCCCATTTGGCTTTAAACTTTCTTTAAACTAAGTTTGTGAAGGCTGTTTCCCTTAAGACTTCTGCAACGTTTTTCCTTAAAAGCAAAGCAGTGCGGATGTCTGGAAAGTAATGTACGCAAATTGCGTACATTATGCTATTTAAATACTGCTCACAAAATAAAGAGCACATGTCACTCAATTCTGCAACCAGTCTCCGAACCTAGGCTTTCTGGTTGGAATGCAGTCCATAATTCTTGGTTTTTCTGCATACCAGCTCAATGTATACCAACACTTAGGGGCCAATTCAATCCAGCGCGAAGACAGGGAAAAAATGCGAAGTGCGCTTTTTCCCATCTATTACGGGACTGAAAACTCAATGAGCCGCCAAAAAACACGAGTTTTCCTGCCTTATGCAAATAGCGTAAGGCAGAAAATCTTCACGTGAAGCTGTTGAATCGCCCCCTTAGTTGTTATGTTAGTTAAAAAGTGGAAAACACTAAAACTGTGCTTGGGGAATCTGGGTAAATTACCCCAAACGTTTGAAAAAACTGTATATTAAGTGGGAGAAGATGTATTTACAAACTTTGTCTTGTGCTCTGTCAACCCTAATTATGCTACTACCTTTCATAGATACAGTAATTACAGAGTACCAGACTCAAGCATGCAGAGTATAAAGTTTTTCCTTCTTGACTTTTTGTACTATGAGTGCATAATGGTACATTTATTCATTATTAATAATGGCTTATTTGTATAACACCACCATATTTTCTGAGGAAAGCCATTGTATGATAATAGCATACAGATCAATAATATCAATTATTATCGTTTAAGCTGGAGAGAAGCATGCCTTATGGCAAAGGAGCATAGGAGATAAAGACTCTGGGAAACCACATTTTATTTGACAAGCCTGATTTTCTCTTTATTCAATGGCTGCACAAAGGTGTTAACTGGGAAAGGCCTAGGGAGACGTATTGGATCAATAGGCTCCAGTAAGTTTGTGAAATCAATTTTTTTTCTCTTTACAGAGATTAAAATTGATGTGACCTATGCTGTGTAACTCCTATTATTGCCCGGGGTGACAGAAAATTTATCAATTACCTATTGACTTATTTGAAGGAGTGGAAAAAAAGCAATAATAGCTAAGGAAACTAGAGAATTATCATGCTTTCTCGATGTAGCAATCCATTTAACAGAAATTCTCTGAACGTGCCACAGTTGTGCAGATGAATTTAGTTACGGAGTACTATCAAAATATATTGTTAAAATTGATTATGCATTTTAACGTGATATTCAAAGTATATATTTTCTTTTTATACTATAAAAGCAGGATCTGATTAAATGAAACAAGACAACAAAGAAAAAAAAATGTCAGCAAGGATGGGAACAAGCAGACAATCTGATCTGCGGCATGACCTTATCATACTAAAGTCAACTGTTTGTATATTATCCATTATTTAATAGATTAAAATACATTACTAAAATCTTTAATGCATATATATTATTATAGAAATCTGGAAGACAGCTGTTGTAAAGTGCAAGAATAGATTGGATCAACACAAAAGCATATTAGAAATGTTTAATAGAAGTGGTTATCAGGATGTGTAGTCCAGAGGTGGTCCTATGTTTTGTGGGACCATATGTAAAATTTTAGGTACATAGGCAAAAAGGCATGCAGTCTGCAGAATTATGATGACCCTAATTCACACTGGCATCTTGCAAACATAGCTGAAGCTGTACTTAGCCAGGGAGCTTTGTGAATGCTTGCCCAGTTCCTCGGCAGGCAAGTCCCCACAGGACCCTAGGCAGCCATCTATACCTTGGGTCACCTCTGTCGGAGTCTAATGGAGGTATGGTCTTCACTTTTGCCTCCGATAGTGGATATAGACTTGTTGCGGCAAGGCACCCCACAGGTCGTGGTCCCCGCTTCCGACTAACTAAGAGAAATCAACAATAAAGAGTGGAGAACAGAGCAAAGAAGGAACATGCAATGAGACAACAAGTAACTGAGATCCAGTGCTAGCAATCTAGCAGACCACAGACAAGTACTCAGGGAGAAGAGCAGACTGAGATTAAAAATTGGGCAGAGGAACAGAGAAATAAGAGGAACACTGGAAAGAGAACACCAGAGCAGTAATGGGGAACTGCAGGGCACTCAGTAAATCAAAGGAAATGCAGAGCAAGTATTGAAAACCCAGAACAGGCAAACAAACAGGATACCTCACACAATTATTCTCGAATAAGGACTGCTGGTCAGTGATTAGTCCTCCTTCCCTTTGCTCCTATTGGCTGTCAATCTAACTGTGACTGACAGCCAGGATGTTTATAAATACTGCAGAGGAAGGGAAGGACCAAGACCTAAACTATGACTGGGGACAGCATGTTGTTACACCATGCCATATTGAATCTTCTGGGGGAGTCACAGGAAAGAGCTGTTTTGAACTGGTGAATAGTTTGCAAGTCACCTTTAGCATGACTGTAGGTAACAATACTAAAGAAAAGTAAATGTAAATAACGCATTTAACACAAATTCATTAAGTGTGATGGACAAATGGAAAATATTATTTGCACCATTCATTGAAAGTAGCACCACCCCCAGTAGTCATAAAAGGGGATGTATCGGGAGCGCAGGTGAGAGATCGTTGTGTCAACAGGGGAGGAGTGAACAGCGCTGGAGGCCAGAAGAAAAAAACAAAGAAGACATTCCTGGAGGCCGGAAGAGGAATGTATAAGAAGCCGGCGGCTACCTCGGGCAATACTCAGGATGACGGAGGCAAGAGATTCCAGAAGAAGCTAAAGAAAGTCCCAAGCAAGTAAGAGGGTGGTGTAAATGACTCTGGTGCCTCACAGAAGAGGCAGAAGACAGTGAGATGGAGACGATCCGGGAAAGGTGGAGAAGATCTGGGAGCATCAGGTCCGGTGTCTATTCACCCAGAGCCATGCAAAAGAGCTCCATGCCTCTGGATATTGGATGCATGACCGAGAAGATCAGGGAGGAGGTGGTCAGCATATCTGCCCTGAAGGAAGACACCGGTGGGTAAGTGGGTGGGTGCTGCCTAGCTTCTAAGAACACTAAACACTCTGTGCTCCCACCTTTGGGCCCTGCATATCCTGAACACCCCCTGTCGGCCTTGTGGGTGCCTCTGGTACCACTAGGCCCACAAGTAGACTGGCTCTGTCCCAGAATACTACATTCCTTTTTGGCAGCCCCCTCCCACCCAAAGCGAATTTAAGAACTAGAAGTATTTCCACATACCGGGTATAATTAGACCTCAGGCTCGCTTAGGTCGGCAACTAGTAATAAATATATTCCATTAAGCATAAGTTTTGAGGGCTTCTCATCTGACCCTGAGGTTTCCTTGCTATGATTAGAACCAACATCTCTCATTGTTATTCGATGACTCCATTTGCAATTTTTCAAAACATAATGTCTGTTATTAAGAAGGTGCCTCTTATTAAGAAGGTAAATAATACTAAGCAATGAAAACAGAATTATTGTAATCACCAGATCCTAATTCATGTATCATAATAAACCTGCATTTCGAGTTATATGTTGCGTACCTCTATTTTCTGTACTGTACATAGATTATTCACATGCCCAATGATATCTGGAAAGAGGATATCTCTGTAAACATATGGTGTAATGTGTTTCACTATTATTAGATCATCATAATCCTTATACTTTTAGCTATTTAACTGCAGCTTCTATATTCATATTTTACTTTTTACAAATTAAATCTTACAATACCATTTAACAAAGTCATATTGGCAGTGCCACATGAACTCCAGTTTTACTAAAATATTTCTAGTACATAGCATGTCAAGAAAGATTTAGCTTAAATTTAAAAAAATGTTTATTTTCTAGCCAGAAAAAAGTGAACTTTGATTTCTATCTTTTCCAACGAGCAATATATGACATTAGGACATTGGTTATCACAAGTCCAAAGCCTTATTCTTGCTCGTATATTAGTATGATACATGTTTGATCTTGTGCCTTCATTTTACATTTTAATTTCCATCATCAATAATTAATTCAAGTGCTATATCTTTGAAAGGGTAAAAAAAGGACGTTACCAGTAGTCCATTCACTTTGTATATTACACATGCAAGGCCAATATCATCTGTATATTAATGCTCTTTGATGCGTTCTTCTTAAATTAGTTATGGGTTGATCATAAAATTTTTCCATACTTAAAGTGAAATCTGGCAATTAGCATTTACTGAGAGTAGATGCCTGTGTATCAAAAAGCTGACAAGCAAAGTTTTACAAAGACAGATGTAGTTCTCAAATACCACATTGCAGCTAAAATTGTAACTTGAGATGAGAGAAGATAATTTATTGCAGTGTAGAAATTTATTTCAGACATTGGCTCGGTAACTCTATTTTGTTCAATACATTACTTTACTGTCTGGATCTTTACATTTTTGGCACCTCTTTCTTCTACATATTTTTATCTGTTTCACTCAATTTTGAAACAAATCACAGGTATGTCACAAATGGTTCTCTAAAGAACGTTGGCCCCACACTAGCAAATATTGTTGGGCCGCAGTGTCCAGTGTTTTATCACTTAAGGTGGGCATACACTATAAGATAAATTGTTCCAATCGAAAGATTTTTGAAGACTGGGCAACACCATGTTGAGTTGCAAGGGAGGCAAATTGAATTATTTGCAATCAGTATTACAGGTGAGAGATGATGTTTCCTAGCACAAGTGTAATAACAGTGTAACAGTAATGCTGGTCAGTATCTGTGTGCAAAATGCAACAATAAAGTATTCACTCTGCATGCAAACAGTAACATTTATTTAACCCCCCTGCAATTCATCATGGTTTTACCCACTCTTGAAAAATCTTTCGATTGGAACAATTTATCTTATTGTGTATGGCCAGCTTAAGACTTGCTTAGATGTACTTCAGAAACATCTATTGAGATCAAAATGGGAAACAAAGAGGGAACATCTAAACTGAATATCGAGTAGGAGAGAATTACCACACAAACTTAACTCTGCGACTCCTTCAGAACACTACATGGGTCGGAATTTCTTAAGAACTTTTAGTACAGATTTGAATATCTGCAATAAAGAAATATGTCCACAGTCCATTTAAGCCATATGGAAGTTATTCATAGTACATGAGTCTGGATTCGTCCCAACAGCAGCTTTCAAAAATGATTGGTCTTAAGACAGTGTAATAGGACCAGATCCAGACTCCCGTAAAAGAAATGTTCTCCACATAGTGAGTGTGAAAAATGGCTGTATAATTCTACTGACCATGCACTTGCAAGACACTTTCAGTCAGGATCTGGATATCCTGATCCATGCTGGAAGTATTTTCGTTGGCAACATGGGCAGCATGTGTTATGTAAATACAAAAGTTTGCTAGAAGAAGAAGATATAAGAATCGTACAATTAGGACTGGGTTTAGCGCATGATACTACCATACCATCATTATTTCAAGTTGGGACAGTGCAAAAATTGTAAGGTAAGGGTCAGCTATGGCGCTGTTAGAATCCCACAGTGATAAGACCTCAGAACTCCACAGCCGCTGTTATATATGGTTCCAACAGATTCAACCTTATACATGTAACGGCCTCAAAGACAGTGCATGACTGTCCAACATGCATGCCTTTTTTATGTATGGTGGGTAGATGGAACTGGATCATATCCTAGAGTACATGCTCAGCGAAGCTTTTTACACACAAGTCTGCATCCCATGCGGCATGGAGCGAGTGTGTAATATTTAAGGTAGGGAGTCAGAACTCAGAAGCCCTGTGTGTTTAAGGGTAATACATTGTCCTTGCACATACAGAGCAGTTGAATTCTGACCCCCACCTTAAATATTACACACCCATCTCAAGTGTAATGCAAACCAGGGAGTTTGATCTGTATTAATGAACTTTCTGTGTGAACTTTCTTAATTCTGGGTCTAGTCCAACAAGTCCAGTACTGACTTTCAGCTTCTCCAGCCTTCCCGAAGCCATTTTTCCAGCACATATTAAGTAAGTGGCTCCTTTTCATGCTTCCACTGCAATCAAAAATGGAAGCTGAGCTGATACCATTAAATCGCTTTATAGGAGATGTTAAACATGTTTCAAATTTCTTGCTATAAATCGTTTTTTTTTTTCATTCTCGGATATGGTAAGAAATTAACCTTCCCTCAGGTTGTCCCCAAACATCATTTCTCCTGGACATCTCTCTACCTTAGCTATTATGAAATATTTCCCTTTGACACAGTGCAATGATAAAACTACATGGAAACAGTAGCCCTGATCATTTCATTAATATAGGAACAATATTTCATCATAGCTGTTGGCATTAGATGAGTATATTGGTGTTTACTTGTATACTGTAAAGTTGCCTGTATCCGCAGGATCATTTTCAATGAATTCATTTTCATACCAGTCTTTTTACCTTAAAGCATCCCTGTAGCATTGTTGACTTAAATAACGAACTGCAGCAGATCTGTGATGATAGAGTAAAGGATAATTATAAACCCAGCATGAGACTTGAAATAACTATGTGATACTGTTTTCAGCTGATTAACCTTACATTCAACTTTTTTTTTTTTTTTACCATCGGCAATTGTAACCTAATCCTTATATTATAAAGCTTTGAAATTTTCCAATGTAAAAGACAGATGAGTTACCTTCCAGGCAAGTAATGGAAGCAGCATAAATCAGATAAAAAGTATATTATACTAAGGCTCTCTTTTTATGCTGTAATAAAACACTAACCATTACTTCTTGTAGAACATTACAAGCACTCAGTTATAATCAGAGACCTGTACAAAAGTATAAAAAGATCATACCATATATAGGTCAGCACAAAGGAGAGTCAACTAAATAAATGTTCCATAGTCGCCATTGCAGGCTGTAAAGTAACATTCCAGTTTTTTTCCAGTTTTGAATTTCAATGGTAAGATTTATGGACACCTAAGGGGCTAATCGAGGGTAACAGCAATATAGTTGCAAATGAAACATCAAAAAGGTGTCAACACAACGATAGGACAAAGGGTAGAGAGGGCAGGCAACCCCTTACTCACTTAGCAGGTACATTGCAACTTGTCTGCAATATGCTGCAAATACCTATACTGGCAGTCATACTGCACCAGGGTTGCTGACTTTTGGTTTCTCCCTCCCAGAAGTAGCCAAAGGCTGGCACCATGGTGTTTTAGGAAGAGGGCGTGACTGCATATGGTTTTCAATGGGTTTGGCAGGGCCAGCACCAGCCAGCACCTTACCGCTCGGGCTGAGGCAGTGAGAAGCAACCCTGTACTGCACACAAAGGGCCAGATTCAGATCTTTAGCCACTAATGACTTACTATAGAGTGGGCAAAACCATGTTAAATTGCAGTGGAGGTAATATTAATGTAATACCACATTTAGATTTCCAGCCTTGAAAAAGCTGGGTATAGAGCCAGAGTGTAGAACTAGGGAAATTGTTGGGGTTTTGAAAACAGGACCAGATTAGTATAAAAAGCTGGCTTTTTTGTATCACATTGAACCCTACTTTTTGCTACCAGTACACATCATTACATAAGGGGAGGGGGGAGGAGTAAGAGACAGGCAGTGTTGTGCTGGAAACAACTGACTGTGTGAGCCAATCAGCGCTGCACAAACACAATGGGAGAAGAAAGCCAGCTACTGTATGTAGTGTTCACACTGACTGAAAAAGCTGAATAGGAAGGCCAAACCCCTTCTTTTTAGCAGTCTCTGAACACCAGCTTTCAGTAGCCAGCTTTTTGTAAATGGAGCGTACAGACTGAGTTCATAATCTGACTTTTTCACTGCACCCGGCTTTTTCATCAAAAAGACAGCTAATTTGAGGTAATGTGAACAGGGTATTATTGTTTGCATGCAGGGAGAATACTATATTTTTGCATTTTGCTCACAGGTACTGACCAGTGTTACTGTTATTAGACTTGGGCTACAAAACATCATCTCTAATACTGTTTGCAACTAATAAAATTTAACTCCCCTGAAATTCAACATTGCTCATGTACTGTCAAAACTCCCAACATTGTGTATGGCTAAAATGAGAAAAATAAGTCCCTCTCTAACCCTGTCCTCATTCGGGCCAAACCCTGACCCATTTTTAGACCGTACAAGCAAAAAAGAATCCTAAAAAACCCTGCCACTAGTTCTGGTACTAAAATCAGGTGTCCTGAACAGTTGAGAGGTAAGTACTGATGATCCACAGCCACTACACCATCCCAGCACACACTAGTGACATAACAGGCACAGACATAAAAGTTAAAATGAAAGGGGAGTAATAGGATTTATGTAGAACATGAAGTGCTGCGTTGTATAATATGACATTTTTATAAATGCATGTATGTCTCTGCTTTGCCTTTTCTTTGTCTTGTATTGAAATAAAGTGACAGACTTAAATAAGTAAATATTCATTTTGCTAGAAAGTCTGCCTTTGAGCTATTCCCACTTATCAACACTATTTTTTGCGGCATTAATGTGTTTCAGCAGACACTGTGTTGACAACTAAGTCAAGAGAATGTCATAATCTTTACTTATGTAAATTCCTGAATAAACAATGCCTTAAGACAACGCATTCAGCTCATAATAATACGACCTTTTCATTGTTCATCTGCAATTGTCCTGACAGATAACAGTTCCTAATGTTATCTTCTTAGTGATATTGTTGAGTTATGGGCTTTGATATGCATTTTATTTTTTCCTGCTCCCAATATTGCATTTCGAAGTTAGCAAGCAAACTAAATGCATTACGTTCTTCTTAAATGTGTATGTGAATAATGTTAACAAATAAAACTAAATGAACAAGATTTTATTCCTAGGGCAATTATTAAAGCCTGTGTGTCAGAGGTCGCCTGGGCTCCCTCTTTCTGACAGTATGGCTGACTGTATATATTGTATGGCTGACTGGTTGGTATTCAGATTGGTGTCTGGTGACAGCAATTGCCATAGCACCCATACACTCGCCAGGCATAAATGTAGGATTAACCTACTGCATATATAAAATGACCTAGGTGGCCAAATAGCAGATGGGGGCGGGAGGAAGGTCAGCAGTACTACTTACCATGAGGTCACCCAGATTTTGAACTCAGCAACCCAGCCCGGTCCTACAGCAAGCACTTCACCTACTGATATTGACCACCCCAGCACCTGGAAGGTGGTCATCTATAGGACCCAACTGCTAGGGTGTGATGTCCTTGCAACAAGGGTTGTCCTGCTCACGGACTTGACGGCCTTCATTACACCAGTACATAAGCAGCAAGCACCAAACCTTATATGCTGAATCGGTGAGTCAAAGTGTCATTATCCTCTCTTATGGACTTTAGTGTAATTCTTATTTCTGCGTTCTCTCAGGTACTTCAAAATTCTCTATATATTGCTGAATTCCTCCTGGGCCTATATTTACTAAACTATGGAAAATAAATAGTAAAGATGAGATTGTAGCTCTCGTTTTATTATTACAAACTAGAAAGGAACCAAAAAACATTATGCCGCAGTTACATTTAACCCAAGACAACTTCTCAGAGCTCCGCCCGCAGTGGATTTATAAAAGGCTTTATAATAAAAACCTCTTACATACTATTCTCTGAAGACAAAGATCACTACCATACAGAGGAAGCCTAAGTATATGAGATTAGGTAGCCATTGGAAAAAGGCATCCAGGAATTTTGGATACGATTTCTCATGGATATTTGTTATGTTGTGTAAGTGGATGGATGATTATCTGTGTGTATGAAATCTACAAGGCGTATGATACATGATATAGTTTGTACAGTATAGTACATGATTATATGTTTAGTATATGATATTTGGCTATGAGATGGTAAAGTGTTCAGGCTACGTTTAGCTATTGAATTGAGTGGAATTGTGTGAATATTGAGTGGTAATCTCCTGTGTTTGTAAATGGTTGTATGATAACGTTCTGAGTCTGTAAGTGTGTTAAATATGAGGTTATTGAGGATTTTTGTATTTTTTAAGTTTGTGGAATTATGTTTGTTACTGTGAATGTTAGGCTATACAATGGTTATAATGGTGGAACTGGGGATATGGATATGGGCAATTACACATACCCTAGAGACAAATTAGTGAACTATTAGGCATTTAACCTGGTGTGGAAGAAAAACGAAATACCTGGAGGAATCCCACACAGACACTAGGGTAAAATGTGTATAGAAGCCTATGTGGTCTACAGCTATATTAGACCAACTCCCTGCATAGCTGCACCCACCCTCTACTTGCACTTGGGGTGGAGGCACAGGACAGACACCCCTAGTTACAGCTCTACAGGGAAAACATATATACTCCACACAGAGCCATACATGTTATTAACTTATGTCTTTTATGCAGGATCAGTGGCCAAAGTCTAACAGTAGAAATGGTCGCATAACATTTAGAAGTGACAGTATGGAGATTTACAGTTTTTAAATTCAATCTGTGATAGAAGTGGTTGTATGGTATACCACCGTATAAATCCCCAATTCCATCCCTGTGCAGGTTTGAAGATAAAATAACGTGAATATTAACCATTAAGGACCAATTAGAGAACAGCAAATTTTGTGTTCAACTGTCTGAACACATCATCTGGTAACAGGATTCAGAACATGAGGCATGGATATACGTGTACAAACAGACATACAAACTGAACTCAGGAAGTATGTAAGTGCTGAATGCATCCCTTACTGTACTAAATAATATATCCCATATATATACTTAGTACGCATGCTGTTTATGCATATAGTGTGTGGAAAACAACGCTTTTTAGAAGTCATAAATTATCCGTTAGGATGATATATTTACATAATTGTAATTTATCACAATATCACAATGACATGTTTGGAATAAAACCATAGGGTCACTTTTCCTGAATTAAACTTTGTTTTGCAGTAATTGATATATATGATTTTATGGATAATTAGTAATAGTTAAGCATTCAGGGTGATGCCTTATCTCTTATTATCTTTTGTATAACTTATTTAAGGTATGAAAGAGCAGCATCTAACCACAATAAGTTGGATTGGCATTACTAGCATATGTTATATATGTATTGATTCTGGAAACACATCAAGAGTTCAATTAATTATCTTTTTTAATTTGTAAATAATTTTAAGCTGCCACAAGTGTGAAGCCAACAAGGAATAATTATGAATGACATTGATCCTTGCTACTGTCACATATGCATCAAGTTTTATCATTTTGTAATAGGCATCAGGGAGTTGAAGTAACAAGTAGAATTAAGTAAATTGATTGGGCTGAAAATGACATGTGTACTGTATTTATTGCTTCCTTGGATGCCTTTTATCATTTAGGATGTATCATTATTACTTGTGTTAATGACCTGATTTTCAGAACTTCAGATTAGACAGAGAATTTCTCATGTGAATCCCAAAGTGCTAGCATGCCCTGGCAGTGACAGCTATGCTGGACAAATTAAAGGGTAATTGATTTGGGAAGTCTACGGGAGGATTGGAGGATTTGTTTCTATTATTAGATTCTTACCTGTACTCATTGCGATAATTGCCAGGGATATTACCAGGGTAATAACAGTGGTCATAAAGTTCTCTTGCAGGAGGGTAGTGCATTCCCCTCTTACAAGCAGACTTGGCAGCATTTAAGTATCTTTGTGACTCCTAAGAGTCGACCAACATCTATCCAGTGTTGGGAAAGTGAGCTCTCAGCATAATGAATGGGTAAATTCATTAAAAATCTTTCTAAATAAATATTTCAAACTAGAGATAGCTAACCTATAGCTGCCATTATTTCTAATACGTCAAATTCTAAATGCATTACCAAGCTGTTTTATTTTATTTAAAATCTTAGCATAATTTTAAACTACAGGACCCTCTCTCTCTGGAATTATTTGCACTTGCATTCTGGAAGGTCGTAAACAATCTGAACTGTTCTTAAAATTAGAGAGAGTATTAATAACAGAGACAACCCAATGGATGGATAAACTACTTCTAGAAAAATATATGCAAGGTAATATGATCCCGAGAGGGTTAAGGATTTTTTTAAAATCCTCCATTAATGGGTTTCCTTCTTATGTGTCAGCCATTTATTTTTCCTTCATATGTGTCAGCCATTTATTAGTTTTAATATCTAATAGCGCTGTATATTTTCCAAGGTAATACTTGGTTCACTACTTGCATTCTGGAATACAAGTCTGGGTTTGGTGTTGAAAGTGATAAATCCTTATCAGCGCATTTTGAAAATCTAAAGGTGATACAATTTGCCGCCTCTCTGGCTCCATTTTCAAGACACCCTAGTCTGCCCATTTCTCCTCCCTCCCCCCCCCCCAGGCAACCAGGTATTGATGGGAGCCAGTAAGAAATGAGAACTGATTTTAGGGGAGGTTTTTTGTGACTGAGTTTATGCAATATAATTCCTACACCGTTCATATGATTTGAAGGTAAATACCCTCAAATTAGATAAAAGTACATCATGTTTGGTTGGTGTATAAAGCCCAAAATATGAGAATTGTGCCGATGTCCCAATATTTATGGACCTAATTGTAGTCAGTGGAAAAGAAGTGCAAGAAAATAATATAAAAAACAAAAATAATTTTTTTTCTTAATGTATGAAGAATCGATTAAACATATGCACAATACACAATACATACACAATCCTAATGCAAGAAGGGGAACTAGGTCATAAAATGCTACCATCATTGACTTAGGGCCAGATTCAGTTTTACACTCTCATGAGTTACACTCATGACTTACACTATTATGGGCAAAACCATGTTGAATTGCAGGGGAGGTAAAATAAATTAGTGTTTGCATGCAGGGAAAATGCATTTTTTGCACAGATGCTGTTTCAAAAATGTAGGGACCAATTAAATTTGGATGTGGCTATGATAAACCCCCATAAATAACCCCATTTATACCTCACCCCTCAAAGTATCCAAAACAATATTTTGGAAGGTTGTTAACCCTTCAGGTGTTTAACAGTAACTAAAGCAAAGTGTGGATACAAGCAAATTTTCCATTTTATTCAGCAACAGGATAGATGTTAACAATGAGACAAAACTTAAAATGTGATCCCCTGATTCTGCAGCTTTTAGAAATATCCCACAGAGGGTTATAGTAGAAAAAGCACCCTATAATTTGTTGCACAATTTCTCCTGGGTATGGCAATACCACATATACAGTTGTAAAAAACTATTTGGGCACATGGTAGGGCTCAGAAGAAAAGGAGCACCACTTTTTTGTAGGGCAATTCTTGCTGTAATGCTTTTTTGTGCCCCAGTTGTATCAATGCAGTAAAAAAAAAACATGAAACCACTTTGTAAACAAACCCCTCAGGGAACGAATCTATGAGTGTAAAGAGCATTTTCACTGGTGTCTTGGGATATCAGGACATGAAAAGGGCCACTGTGATTGGTCCCACCGGCAATAGGTAGTCTTAGCAGCTGTCAGTGACAGCAGTCATCACTGCTGTGAAAGTATCTGCAAGGATCGGTAAGGATCTGTCATGCTATAAATAATAAGTATTAAAGGATGACTATTTAATAAAAGTTAAAACATGGGTGTGGACCAGACTAGGGCACATTAATTTGGGGGCACTATCACAAGCTCCTTGAGGTGATGGACTGAAAATTGTATGCTTGTATTGCACTTCTACCACTGATGTATTTGAACACCTACACATTTCCGTTGACTTACATTATATTCTGTGTTACCATACCGCCACTTTTAAATTTCCACATCGACCACTGGGATACATAATAGGTAAATACCAGCTGCATATATAAAGATCATTGTAAATCTTGACTAGTATGGAGGGCCACTGAATTACACACCAGTAATAACGTAAGATATGCTTGTAGAGAAAAATACTTGCAGATCTGTTATAAAGTTCAATGGGATTTAGACTATTTTAACCTTCTCTAAATAATTACCCAATTACCTAGAGTGCTATTCAGAAGTTTAAATGTTACATGAGTTCTTCCTTGGTGATTTAAATATTTTTTTCGAAGCAAAGTAATGTTACATGCCAATTTGCTATTTACAGAGATTCTTGGAATAACCATGTAGTGTATTTATTTAAAAAAGCATAACAAACTAAAACAGAAAGATAAAATAAAATTCAGCTCCTAGTAACAGACATGATGTGACAGTTTCCCCTGGCGAAAAAGATTTGGCTGTGAAATTAAATGTTAGTCTTTCAAGCTTTACACCGTATGTTGCCGTTAAATTGTGTGTATTTTCTGTCAGAATTTCACACTTTACTGCCTACTAAATATTTTAATTACTAATTAGTTAATGTATTTTTTATTTCAACAAGCAGGATAGAAAATATCTGGTTTCTAACCAAGACATATGCCTGCATGGCCTTGATAAAGTAACAGTTTTTATTTTTTTAAGTCAGCTCATATCTACGTACATTTGTCTTTTACCAAATGTTGGCATATTTTAAGTTATCCAACTTAAATATATGCAGGAAAATATACACGCATAACCTGCAAATATTCAGTAAAATACAAAAAAAGCATAGAAATTAAATACAAACTTTGCATATTCCCTTTTAGAATGCAAATTAATCTTTTATTTCCTCCAGTAGACGTAATTAAAATGTTAATAACATCACGTAAATACACGGTTATAACTCGTATCATAAAGCTGCAATGATTTTATACTAATTCTACTACTTTTAAAACTACCAACTACCAAGTTAATTAATTGTTTAGATAGGCCGGGATGAGCAATTACGTTAATACACTGTCTTAGACCCGGGTAAAATGAAGGTTTATTCCCAGGTCCGACTTGGTCGTCTTTAAATTACAGAGTCCGTGGAGTCATCTGAAGTTCTGAACGGTTCCACTGAACGGTTTCCCTGTCAACAACAGGTTTTTGCAGGGGTGGTAATCTGAACATGTTATTAGAGGTACCACATACTGAAGACAGGCCTATAAAGCTACAAGCCTACTGTACCAGTCATTTCTACTTTTGTAAATGAAAATACCAGTCTAGATGCTTTCAAAGCATCTAGACTTGGTTTGGATTGGATTATAAAGTAAAGGTATGACTAAAAAAGAGTCTTGAGCTACCTTAAGTTTTTCTTATCCAGTTCAAAGATGTTATTAGTACAGGCATCTGCAAAAAGAGAGGCAAAATAAATACATTGACAAAGGATAAATAATAATCCAACATAGCCCATTGTTGGAAGTTTTATTTCTCGGAAGTCTGGAAGTCTGAACCATTGTGTTTAGTGCAATTAATATGGATTCCCATGCACCTCTGAGCATGGACAATGTAAAAAAGTGTCCAAAATTGAGATACTGCACAAGTAAGGATCTCATGTAAGGGCTAAACCCAGACCTTATTGTACTATAACAATATCAGATACACATTATTCTACCTACCTCTAATGTTAGCATTCCAGATCTTTAATTGAATAGCTTAGAATAAACATGTGCAGTTGTTTCCTGTTCCCTGAAAATTAAAATGTAAACATATACATACTGTAACCAAATTCTGAGATTCTAAAAAAAAAGTAAAAAAAAAAAATCTACTGTGTATTAAAAACAAAATTGTTCATCTTCTATACTTTTCATAGGTTTAAAAACATAACTGCAATACTTATTTAAATATGAGCTATGGTACACTGATCTTGTTAAATGAGACGCCAACTACCGACTGGACTGATTGTACTGTTAGTCACAGAATCATTAAAAATGACACATTACCTTTCAAAGAAGCATTTCCTCTGATACAGGATGGTCTATAGGGGCCTCATTTATTGTAAATGAAAGTATGGCTTCTTACAGGAGACACCAAACTTTAAATGTACAGTCCGTTTAATCAGGTCAGTGGGTTTTCATTGTTATTGTAGCTGTGTATCCATCACCTAAGTGAGAAGTACTATAGGAGCTGATGTAATCTTGATACATATTAGATATTAGAGGTGTGTGGGGACCTAATGCTTCAATTTCAGGAAACTTACTATCAGGTTTTAGTTTTAGCAAAAAAAAAAAAAAGTATCAGAGTCATGATATGTTCGATGGACACATCACAGCTGTTTATATTTTCTGCAAGGATCTGCAAAAAATGGTAAGGGTGAGAGTTTAATAGAAGTTAAGACAAGGGTCTGGACCAGACTTTTTGAGCAACGGCCATGATATTAATTAGAAGATGTTTTTTATTATACTGTACATGCTTGTAGATAAAGCTTCAGAACACAATCTACCCTCTTAAAATCTCAGCGTACACATTCAGATATTTCCATGCGCTTAGGAAGGGAAACAGAAGCCAGCCACTTCAGGCATGCACTTGCAGTGTATTTTGCTTGGGAATCTAACATAATTTTCTTTTAATACATATAGTGGAAAGATGTGCACTAGTGAATCCTTTAGCGTACGGAGCATTGATCCGTAGACTAGAGAATCCATCCCCTGGACTAGACCTGTTGACTGCACAGATGACTTAAGCTAGGGGTATATCAGAATAAGCTCTGTTACAACCCTGCCTTTAGCACGCAAGAGAGGGGATGGACAGGGCTCCCGCATGTCAGCAGTGCTCTCCCTGTGGCTCTGGTCCAGTAAGATCACTGACTGATAGATGCCATCTTTTGATCTGGGGTTAGGGTTGGGTTTCCCTAGCTATACAAATTAAAATGATTTGCAACATGAGAGAGATGTAGCATAAATATTACATGGATATTATGTAGTATAAGATTTCCTTACTCAAAAATGTAGTGGTTCTAATAAAAGCAGTTTATAGGAATAATGAACAGTAGGTTGTGGTAAACACATTAGCATGCATACAGTAAACAAATACAAAATTGTGGAAAATACAAAAAGATTGTGTTTAGTTGTAATAGCTTTTTTATTTCTCTGCTAAATTCATCCAAGTGTTTAGAATTTCTATTACACAAGGATTTTATGTGATAACACAACAGGCTTGGTAAAGACTTGAGGCTCCATAAGCTTTTGTACAATGATTTGCCTCAAAACATCCTTTTTAGTGTAGTCAGCCAGCATACTTGGACTCCACTTGTCCAGGTACCGTATACCGGTGTATTTGTCTGCCTTAAGGTTCGCTAAGACTTTCTGGCAAGTGCTATAGAGAACCTCTTATCTACTGTTTTGCCATGATTAAGCAGGTCACTGACGCTCCCACTGAGCATTCCTTTTATTTGTAGACCTATGAAAGATCCCCTTTTTGAGTCTCTCTGACCCATGGTAATGTCTTGCTCACGTAGGTAAATACAAACCTACTTCGATTCAGTGCCTTTATAAAGTTCTTTGCAAAACCCATATTTATATGGAGCGTGGGAAGATAGATTTTCTCAGTGGAACACTAACAACATTTCTCTCTTCCGTTGCTAGTGATACTAGCTCAAACCACTGCTTCCGCACAAAATGGGTTTTCCAGTCACAAAACGGTAAATCCAACTGCAGTACCAACAAGAGAGAACTGACTTCAAGTCACCAGTAGTTTTATGCTCCCATGTCTTTCCATAGTGGCAGCAGGAGTCAGTGGTACTGAAGATAGCTTGTTAGTGTTTTGGAGTAGCACAACTTTCAAGCATACTTTTGGAGGAATCAATAGATTGAATAAACGTGCTTCCATGACATGTTAGACATTGTGTCAAAATACAAGCCCATCAATAAGGGTAATGAAATGTTTAAAGTCTCTGTCTGAAAGTACATACCTTAGTGTATTAAGGAGATGCTACTCTTTAACATGGAACCTAAACGGCTTGGGTTTTTGTTATGTTCAAATTTTGATCATTGGGCATGATCATTGAGATATCCTTGGGGTTCAGGAGAAGGACAGAGAGACTCCATGTTTGTAAAAATACAATTATGGTGTGCAAACGGCACTCTAAAATGCTACTTCCCCCTCCATTGGGAAATATAGGACCCTGGATATTTAGTGATACTTATCGGGAGCTTTGCCCTGGTGGAACACTTCTGTAAGCAGACTCCACGTTTGAGTAAACACTTGTTTGGTCACCAGCATGCTCCGCTGGCTTCATTTCTCATTCATATTTTTACCATTTGTCACAGGCATTGCATGAGAGTTGATACTCAGAATGTTTGTCAGGCAAAAGTATCAGTCTGTGAAGTGGTCTTTTGGGTTTCCTCCGAACCTTGAAACAGTTTCAATTTCATGTGCCGTGAATCCTTTTCCAAGCCTGTGAGTAGGATAACACAAGTGGCACAGCAAATATTAGGGGCCCAAGTTTTTGTCTTGGTCACGACATAATAAGATAATAAGAGTTCGTTAAGGCAGCATGATGCACTATACTAAGGACCAATCAGGATTCAGGACACTGGAATCTGGAGCTATGCTTGCTGTGACACATTCGCATATAATCCTTTTTAAACTCGTATGTGTCACAATATTGAATCTGAAAGAAGGCATAACTCCATGAATGTTATTAATAAAGTCTGCAGAGAGAATACATGCATAATAATACATTTCACAAATTCAATATTTAACAGTGTCATTTATTACATAGATTAGTTGTATATGCCTTAAACAAAGCAAACAAACTAAATTTACTAAGCTGCCAGATTGGAAAAGAGGAGATGTTGCCCATAGCAATCTATCAGATTCAAGCTCACCTTCTCTAGTGTGTAAAATGAAACTGAGAGCGTGAATATGATTGGTTGCTATGGGCAACATCCCCACCTTTCCACGCCATTGTTTAGTAAATGTAGGCCACTATCTGAAAGAATGACATGGGTTATTTTGTAGTGAATTTACACTATGTATGGTCAGAAAAGATGCACAATGACCAGACCAGACTGCAGACATATAAGAATTATAGCTCATTCTGGGTTTTTTAATGTTATATCAGCATTTTTTTTCTAGAGATGCGCACCATTTTCTAACTTTTCAATAAAATATTCTCCCAATATCATAGCAAAACTTTTTAGGTAACTCACATGGGTTTTGAAATTGAAAAAAATGGGTTTTGATTGTTGAAACGAAACTACAAAATCCTGTGTTAATGACAATCATTTTTCATGAAAGAAATATATTACATCGTAGGTTAAAGCAAGTAAATGCGCTAGTCATTTAAATCCATAACCTAGGATTGTGATGTGATAGAGATAATTCCTACTTGCAATTCTTACTGTCCCAAGTGTACAGCCCTGTAATCTCATCTCAAAGTACACTTTTATCCCAAGGTTCAAGAGCAATCCATATTATTGGCCTTGATTAATTGAAGATCAACAAAAGCTACAGCTGGAGAATAGTGGTGGATTCCCATATGTATTTTCACTACAAATCTTTATTACTTCATATTTTCTTTAATAAAATACTTATAGAAACCAATAAAATATTTTGAAAAATCTGTACAATTAATTCAGAACAGGCTGGTCTTTTGCAGAAACCATTCTATAGCAAAATATATATATAATAGTAGTAAGGAACAATGCAACGACCAATATATATGCACAATAATGTGTCTGGTAAGAAAACTAATATCTACACATATTTTTGTTTTGCCATGCAATAGGATATCTACAAGGTGTAAAGTACCTTAATCAAGGGTTTATAAAGGTTTATGGGAGCTCCTGGGAAAGTAATTTGTGGTGGCTCCTGCCAATAACAATACATTTTGTATTACATTTAATCAAAGCATGTAATGAAAGAAAGAGATACAAATACAATATACAAACTATAACAAGTGTTTGCTATAGTTGAGAGACTGGATCCATGCATCTAGCAAGTATAGTTTAGAGATCTGAGCCAATATACAGCCCCGAATCCCTTCTAGACTAGAAAGTTATGTGCGAGCAATGAAGAAAAACTTGCTGGCACTGCATATGATCTGATTTCTACTTTGATATTTTTAGTGCGTCCTCACTTCACCTCACGCCCCCTCATTTGATTGCTCCCAGCCAGATGTTGGTGCCTTGTCATACAAAATATTATTATAAAATCACCATATAATGATTTTTTTTGTGTGTTGATACCTGCAAGGTCATCTCTATGGATTATGTTTGTTTTTAAGGTCAAACTTCTATCAAAACATGTCTTTCTCATAATATATATATATATATATATATATATATATATCTGAATCTACTCAGATAATTGCAATAGTTAATGAAACTAATAATGTCTACATTTAAAGTAACTTTCATATTATCATATTAGGTGTAGAGCTTTAATTGAGACATAAATGTAAAAATGATACGCTATACACATCTAAAAGTTCTGTCCGCAAGTTGATATAAATTACAAAGGAGTAGAACGGCATGCTTGGGATCACAAATCTAATGAGAATTCTCCTTCTCTGAGGTGACTATATGTAGGATAATGGGACCTTTTATGTAATATTATTTAAATGTGAGTTATAAAATTGGAGAGATGTATAAAGCTTAGTGAAGTCTAGCCTTTCTATATGGAGAATAGCATATAATTAGGGGCTCAAAGGTAAAGTGAGTCTATTGAACGACCCAAATTTCAGGTTAAAGCTAAATTTTGAGCCACGAGTAGTGCTTATTATGACACTTACAACTAGAAAGAACATGGTATTGGTGGTTAGTTTTTGACCAGTGAACTGGTCACAATTGATACAATATGAAATCATGGTCGATTCAAGTAACTCTAATTCCAAAGTTACATAGCAGCAGGTTTACTTATTTATATTATTTAAACCCGTGTTTTTCAGATTTTGTCTGCAGAGCACCAGTAACAAGTCACCAGTCTTCTGACAATGCTGTCTCTTTTTATTCATGATGTTCCTTTATTTATTGGTTTGGACGTCAAGCAAACTTTCTGCCTACCAGCACAGCCTGATATTTCCTGACATTTTGTGATGTACCACATTATCACTTTCACTGTAAGGCGAGGCCAGCAATGTCTCAGTAGCCCAAAGGCATCGCACAAAGACAGCAAAGGTCTCCCAGAATCAGGCTACTGAAGAGAACCAAGGTTATACAAAGTCTCATAAAGCAATATTGGGGTTTGCACTTTCCTTTAAGAAACAAATGGAGAAAAAGTCATTTTACTGAGTATGTTATGCGTACAATAAATAGCTTACGTTTAAAGCATATATTCTAAGCAAATATATAATAATCGAAATAAATGCTTTTTGTGATTGAGTCTATGTCTGTTCTTTGCATATTTTGCAGTTAATGCCAGAAGGTGCATAAAACAACCTCAACTCCAGGTGTATTCTCAGTCATACAGATGTTTCTAAAATAAGAAAAATATCCACTCTAGTTTGTGGTGTGCACAATCACATAGGGGCGAATACAGTTAGGAGTAATCGAACCGGAAGGTGCAAATCAGCACCTGACCATACCAAGTTAACATATGAGGGGTTAAAACTGATACTGAACAGCTTTATTTTTAATATCTAATTTAAAGTTAAGCTACAAAATAACATTATTAACGCATTTTCTTAGCACTTTTTAATTTTTTGTTTCCCCCTGCAGTTCAACATGGTTTTGCCCAGATGCTGATTTGCTCCTTCTTTGCTCTTACTTCCAGCTGTGGACCTGCCCTACTGCTTTCAGATGTCAAATATATAATGTTGTACACCTAAAACTGATATAAAATATGTTTTAACTGATAATGCGGTGGAAATTGTATGTACCCACCCCGTCAATTTTCTACTAAACATGCATAGCCCCTATATCAAGGCAATGCATTTATACGCTGTTACAACACAGAATCAATATAGCGAGCTTTCTAGGAACTTAAAATACAAAATAATAAATAGATTATAGGCAAACATGATAAACAGCATCAGGGGTGGATGGGAATTTCAAAGTGGACCTGGCAATAAATCGGCAATAGGCCGCATGTGGGTCGGGTCGACTACAGGGATTGGTTAAATATTGCAGGGTTAAGAATAATGAACCTTAATGAGAGTTCTCCTATACAAAATAGGAGAATTATGTATAGCCAGTCATGTAAAAGATACTAAAATGAATACAACATGTCACAATACAATAAAGAGAATGATATTGTATGACCAATCCACCCCTGATCATGAACTATATAACTGGATGCATATTCCCGTATTATGCTTGATTTATGCACAAATTGGCTTATTGATATGATTTGTATTATCTGCATTCCCAAGTCCACATATACTAATCAGTCAATTATGTGTCAGCTACTCAGACCCCCTACTGTACATACACATGCATGTGAACACTGATAACCATGCCTACACCATGCACATGTATTACTGAATCCCATCCACTTAATGGGGCAACCAGCCACAATGTCAAAGGTATCATGTGGCAGACATCTGAATAAGGGACAGGCTGGCAACTTTTAGCCTCGAGGCAAGCTTCTCATAGGAAAAAAACGTAATATACCCCCCCTGCGATACAACACTGTCTCCCTACAAGCTTCTATGCAGTGTGATGGCTGTCAGCCTATCCACCAATAAGACTGCTGACAGCCATTGACGGACTGGTTGCCGGTTGATAGGTAGGAGAGAATGTGGTATCGTATGACTCGAGGCTAGCCCTGGAAAACATCAAAGAGTTTGAGAAACAGTAGCAGAAGAAATTAAAAAACAGGCACAAATATTCACCTTGGCAAACGCAAGATATTTAAATTTATCTGCAGGTGAAGTAATGGGATTTTGTGTAAACATTTCCGTCTACTGCTCACACCCCTGAGTGTACAAAAGAGAAACAGGAACCAAAAAAAATCCTAAAAGGACTGGAACCAATCTATGTGTATCTTCTCTATACACGGAAGAGGTAATGAACTCCCATATTCATCCCTTTGCCAGGGATAACTTTAGATAGGATATATGACTGTAAGCCTACATTGGCAGACCAGCACTGAAGTACCTACTGGCGCCCATTCAGGGTTTAGGCATGCAGATGTGGCAGAATGCCCCTGTGAGTTCTCCTTGTGAACTGAAATCTGCTCTGTTCTCAAGGAGGTGCACTTTGTGAACCCGAGTCTCGGTTTTTAGAGGCCGCAGCAAGTGGATGGACAATCCTTGTAATCCATAGTTGCATGTTTCTGCAAAAACATGCAACTCTAAATAGCACCCAGGGAAAGGGGTATCTGCTATACCCCTCTTCCCTGTGGCCAACCTCTATAGCTGTAGTCTCTGCACTGTTAGCTTGATGCGATAGTGTGTTCCATTAATAAAAGCCGGCATAGTACTCGCATGGCACACTATGCTGGCTTTTCTGAATATATTTTTTTAATGCTGGCTAATATGCACATGCGCAGATTAGCATTTCCCCTGCAGGTTTGCAGGCAGATGCGATTCGCTGTGTAAGTATCGCTGCAGAATAAACAATACACATGATTTACACAAATTCTGTGTGTAATATGGGAGTCTGTATTCAGTCAATTGTGTTGTAAGTACTAGTCTATTACAATAAAAATGTCTTGGTAATTAGTATAGGATATTACATTGTAATCAGTCTTGCTATGAGACCAGCAAATTCATATTTTTTTATAGCTATTTGTGTTTTGTATATGTACGATTGTTCTCATGTTTTATTATATATTTAATATATATTATGTCCTTCTCTCCAACCTGCTTTGTGATAGTCTGTTTCACCTTTGGCAATAATTCTGATTACAATTCCAAAGGGATATTTTGAAGCAGAAGGTCACTGAACATTTAAAAAGCACAATTTAACCTCTCTTCAACTGACCACTTACATTGACAGCCTTAATTGTTCCTCCCTGGCCACCAGTGAGCATTGTAATGCTTCCCCCACTGTTCTAAATCAAAGAGCAATCTTCATTCTTTCATGACTCATGAGATATAAATTAAGAAGCTAATAGATGAAATCTTTCGCATTTTAAGCCAATAGCCCTTACAATGCAGCACAATCTGACATTTTATTTTCAGCCAAAGGATTGTGCCAATAACAATTTAACCCAAAATAATACCAGGGAATTAAGATGCAGGTTAAAAACACAATGGGAGATCATTCAAATGACCTTAAGTCTTTTGTGTCACTTGGATACAAAATGGTTTTAAAAGATGGGCAATAATTGAAGTTTTTTTTTTGAGAACACTGTCAATGAAATTACATGAACTGTGAACTGTTTCAAATGCATTTAGTCTACTGTTTCCCAGGCTTTTCATAGAACATCTTTGTCCTCAACACCATATAAACCTTTCTTTAAATCAATAGAAACTAAGTTGGAAAGCACAATTGTCAGTTGTCTGTTATTTAAGAACTCATATCATTGTTGTCAGACTTATTTAAAATATTCAACTATAGTATTTTCAAGAATTAAAGCTATAACTAATATATGTTTAGCATTTTATTGATTTATTGATATTTTAAATGATGCTACTATATTATAGTAAATAAGGTAAAATAAGATAAATTTTTTTCAGTCTAATCTTTCTCTGTAATTTATTTCATAATACATACCCATTTTACATAAAATATGCTCATAGGCAATTGTAGTCAGATCTTAACTACACTATCCACACCAGGGCTCGAAGTGGGCCGGTATATGCCGGTATGGTATACCAACACTTCTCCCATGAAGCCACGCACCCTTTTATAAGCCACGCCCCCCCTCATCACTGGATGGGGGAATGTTAGTTGAAAAAACTGTGGGTCCAGAGGGGCGGGGTTTATGCAAGGGGCGGGGCTTAGCACCATACCGGCACTATAGAATCCCCTCTTCGAGCCCTGATCCACACACAACATTCTTAGGCCAACAATTAATAAACTGTTAATAAAATTAATAAAAATATAGATGTTGCTCATAGTAATTGCTCATGTTACTCATAGTGATTAATTGCTATGGGCAACATCTCCACTTTTCCAATCCTGTAGTAAATATAGGCCATGGAGTGCATGTTAAACAATGGGGACTTGAGAAGGCCAGTGCCAATGGTGAACTATCTAATTTATAAGCATTTAAACCTATTAATTTTAAATACAATTAAACCAGTTTAGCAAAAAAAGGTTTCAGTCCTCATTCTCATAGAGAGAGCACGCAGAGCTTTGCACCCACGACCAAAGGACTCTGCTCCTCCTCATGATGTTAATATCAAATTCCTTTCATTCAAAGTCAAGAACCAGATCACCAATTTCGTCGGAAATACCTCCTTCATCCACTTTAAGAGCGCCAAACTTCAGATCTTCAAGACCTAGCTCCTTCTACATTAGCCAAAAGATGGGCCATACACAAAGTCACTCAGACCCTGAGAGACCATGGTTATGAATCTCCTGCTCTCACTCTCCATGGTCCTATTCCTCCTATACGCATTGCGTATAATCCAAAGCTGCGTTTTTTTGGCCAAAAAACGCAACTGTGAATAGCGCGCAAAAAAACGCAATGTGCAAGCATTCATGGCCAGGGCAGTTTAGCGTCTTGCGTCTTGATGGAATTCTTTTTTTTTTTT